>JABASP010002615.1:0-18861 GCA_019776565.1 Sminthurinus signatus | reverse complement strand
ATAAATACACACCGCTTGTTGACGTGTTATGTTCTATAGAATTCAAGTCGGATTTTGGTGAACCATCTGTAAATCATAATTAAGAATGAAAGAAAGACAAATGACCAATGACGAACTTATTAACGGTTGGAAGTTGAACTTCAAACTGTGAAGATTCAATTCTGTTCGGAAAAAGAATGAACAGCAATCTAATTAGGTGTTATTATTGTTTTTAAATTCTAAACATCTAAACATCTACACTCTAAACTGAAATAGTAACATATGTGTATAATATCCATAGACCATAGACATTAATAATGATCATGTAAATACTCAATACATCGTCGTCATCTGTAATTTGCAGTGCAAACTCTTTACTCTTTACGAACAACAAGAGATTTAATAAGATGATATGAAAACATAATTTATGACAACATAAGTATTAAGTATGTAAGTATGATGGTTATGGTTATGAGTACATATGGTGAGGATATATTATATCTATGTACAATGTACAAGTACAATGTACAGAAGAAAAAGAAAACAGAAGAAGGTCAAAGTGTTGTGAAAAAGGTGAGTGTCAGTCAGGAACTTGAGCTTCCTGTTCGGAACAAGAGAATAATATGGAGAATAGCAAATAGCTCTTGTTATTATTATTCCTACTATTTGAATGGAAGGTGTAAGATGTAAGTATCCTAAGGTATGTATTTTTTTTAATGCAGTTAACTCATCAGCTAATGAACATGATGGAAGTTTTTTCATGCCTCTCAAGATTCAAGACTCAAAACTCAAGAGAGTGCAAGACAAGTACATGGTACCTGCATACTGCATATACATATCTATACAATGTGCATGCATATACATACGGATTCGTATAATTTACTTATCTAGACATCTACAAAGTACAAACACATGCTATGAAAATGAAAAGTATACAAGTTCATTCGACAAAATCATATATATCTATTATCTATTAGATACTGCTAATAGGAATAGAATGTATCGGTTCACGCCATGTACATGTGCATACTTTGTATTTTATTCCGTTGTGCATACTCCTAACTTGAGTAGCTTGTTGGTTGTAACTGCCCATATATTTTATATTTTATCATTATTATTCATCTACTCCTTCAACAATAACAAGAGTACATATAGTACATTGGACGTTGGACAGCGACTAAAATCAGCAAATTCATGTTATTATTGTCATTGTACATTGTGTATTGTACAGACGGAACTTTTTGCAAAATTAGTAGCCTCTACTTACATATTCGACAACTTCATTCATTCTCCCTTCACTGGACTCAAAATTCAAAACTCTCCACCAGCAGAGACGATTGAGTCGTTGAAGACTAAGAAATTTGTCATTGTAATGTAATATAATAACAATAGGTAAAACATGTGCATGCAGAAGAGTGCGCTTGAAAAATTCTTCATTCAGAGTATTGAATATGTGTGTGTGATTGTGATTACATTATTTACGTACAAATTGCATGATGAACTTGCAAAAAAAAATCCTAAGGCTATAAATAACCACAATTATACAATGTGTCTGCTTTTTGTACACTCATGTATATATTTATATACACATTTGTATAAATGTCTTTGCCTTCTTACTTCTTATATAATAGGAAAATGTTGAGGATTGAGGACAAATGTATCCTCTTAATATGTGCATTGTACCCACATTTCATGGATAGAAGATAGAACCATAGTAAAGGAAACACATGATATTTGATAAAGAATAAAAAGATTCATACCATTATTCATTTCTTGATTTAAAAATAAAGATATTGTATGTAAATCATGTTTTAGTTACAAAAAAGTTCTACAGACTGTTTTGTGCTGCTGCGAGAATGTACATGATTGGTAAAATAAGATTTAGACATTGTAAAGATGGACCAGAGAATAACGAACAAAGCAACTCAAAGACTCTCAAGCTATTCAGGTTAATCTTTTGAAAACATATCCATGCTGTTTACATGTCTACAGTCTACAGTCAATAGTCAATACTCAATACATCATCGAATTGAAGAAAAATTGTTTATTTGTGCTTGAAGAACAAATTTAATTTGTAATATTTGCAAATATATTTATTACTTTCGGCACTGATTGTTTTGTTTCTTCATGTGTTTCAGCAATTTTTAATGTACTTCTTAATGTAATGTTGAATATTGACGAATCTCATCATTAAAAGGTATATTGTTTCAAAGTTATAGTCATGGTTTAATCTTTAATCAATCGACTGGATCGATAAGAAGTTGATCTAATTGAATGTACACATCCAATGTTATAAATAAAACAAACAATGACATTTACTCGTACAGTAAAACTAAATAAATAAAGTAATATATCACACATATTATACTTTATACTATTGACTATTCCATACGGGCTCGTCGAAGTTGTATAGAGTATAGAGGACAGAGAACAGGCCTGTATCAGCAATCAGTATAAATATTATTGTTTATTGTTGCTGCCATTACATTAATAATGGTACATTTATTTATTTATACGTTGTAGACGAGCACAGATACTTTTCATTTCCAAATGACTCAATTAAGAAACAATAAGGTTCTCATTAGAGATGAAATATCATCATTGTCAATTGTCAGACTAAATATAATGTTACAATTAACAATCCCAATATTTATTTTGATTTGATGTACAACAATATTTAACTTGTATGCATGTACCTGACAGGTATGTAATTACTTGATTTTTTATGCAAACGAACTATTATTATAAGCCTTGTCACCTTAGGAAGGGAAAGGTTATGTATTATCTATATATATATATTATACATCCAACCTACATCATACAACCCTAAAAATATACAAGTCAGGGTCTCTGAAATTTTAAACAAGAATCAAATGACACATGTTATGCGGATACAATTTTATTGTCTCTCAAAAATTTTAATATGTGTAAACTAAACATCGAGGATTCTATTTTACTAACTCCATTTCATTTTTAGTCAGTATTTCTTGCTCATATAAAGATATTTAGCTGATAATCTACACAATTTGCATAATCTCAAGACTAACTAATAATTTATTAACTTTTGTGCGTATTTAAATTTTAATGTGGATGAAAGATTAAGCTAATCTTACGAAAGAAGACCTTGTCAAACTAGAACTGTAGCAAAGATATGTATGAACATGGATTTTTACAATAAGTTACGTTTTTATTCCTTTTCAGATTAATAGGATTAGAAATGCAAAAAAAACTCCAAAGAACTCACAGTTCAAAAGTTGATGATGGTAAAAATTGATTTGATTGGGAAAAGATTAAGAAACACTTTAACAGTCAAATGTAGCACGATTTTTCCTTTTCACTAGTTGGTTATTTTTGCCAGTTTAATCTCAGGAACTCTTTTCATGCCTTCTACCTTCTACATATATACTATACAATATGTGAAAGCAAACATCAGACACCAAATACCAACATCATATCAAAATATGCACGTACACACACATACACACACACAAACAAAAAGAACTACAAATCACTATTCACTGCTCACAAGACCTTAGGCCATAAAAATGTATTATGGTTATTGGTTATTGTTATTGATTGTCAACACTCTTTTCAAAGATTATTAAATAAATTAATTAGTATTCTATGTTACGCAAAAAATTCTTAATGTACACTTTTAGCTGAGTTAACTTGAACTTAACCACTTGCCACTACAGAATTGTAAAAAAAAATCCGTCATAAAAACTCTCAAAAGAGTAAAATATAATAATAAAACCAGTGATTAGTGCACATGGAAATTATTGAGTAACCTTTTAGAAAAAATGGACAGAAACTTGATTAAATCTCAGACAGCCACATATAAGTAACTTTGGAATAAAATATCCCATTTCACTTTTGATGACGAACGAGGATTGACGATTGTAACTTGTAACTGCTCTTTGAAATGAAACTGAAACGAACCCAAACTAAAAACTAAACACTAAACACTAAGCCAAGGAGAGTGAGTGAGATTATCCAAGAAAGAGCTTGTACTAGCCTAGGACTCTTTGTAAGTACACTCTCTTACATTTCAACGTTAAGTTTTAGTACTTACAACTTACTTGTACAATACAAATATACAATACACAAAAGCAACAGAAGAAGTAGTAGTAGTTAGTAGTTAGTAGTGTAGTAGTAGTAGAAGAATGAAAAAAACATTAAAGACGCGTATTACATTATTTGATGTGGTCTTAAATGAAGAAACGGCTCAAGTGGTAAAAATATAGTAAAACTACTTTTTTACATAACCTTGTACTTTAAAATAAATTCTTTTCAACTTTCAACCAATTCCTTTGAGATCAACTTGACCAAGTAAAAATTAAAAATACACCAAATATTCATTTAATTATATCTTGACCCAGGTTTGAATTTTGTAATGTATATCAGAAAAAAATTAACTTTTAAAATGTTCCTAAAGATTGCTGTATTCAAATAGTTGGGTTAAACGTTAAACATGTTAAGATGTTACATGTACTAAAATTATAAGACAACTAACCAAAATTTTCAAACCATACTTTTATCATTGACTTATTCATCACTTTGAAGGTTTATTCAAGCCAGAACCCATCTGCTCATTTTTTTTTCTTTCATATACAAGTTTATTTAAATTCAAAAGGAGTAGTAATACAAGTAGTAGTGGTAATAGTAGTAAATACGCTCAACTGAACTGCATGTATGTACTTGCCGACACAAAAAAAAACATAAATATAAATATATGTATATGTGTGTACATTATACAAATTTGCAGTTTATCTATAAAGTATGTATATGCCTACCTATACATGCACACATACATTGGATACCTCCAAGAAATATGAAGAAAAGAAAAGACACTAGCAAAACTCAACTCAAGTCAACTCGACTGTACTTGGAGTTTTGAGTTTTAGCATTGGTGTGTGTGTATGAAAACATTTGCAAAAGATTCTCTCTCTCTGTGTTTCTTCTACTTTTCAACTTGGACTTCGTCATGGACATGGATCAAGTCTCTCCAGTTCAAATCTTCAGCCTTGACTATCTCATAGTATGTAGCATGAGTTAAGTTGTAAGTTGTAGTATTCAACTCTCGTGTAATCGTCATGACCAGCGACCAGTAACCAGCACAGAATACAGTACACATTTTAATTCCAAAGTCTATTGAATTCCATCTGTGTGCCACTAATCCAACCATCGTCATCAATATACATTCAACATTCACTATTTAATACAGTTTAGCAAAAACCCATTAAAGCTAGAAAGAATTAAGCAGAAGAAGACGAAGAAGAAGAATACTTAATCATTTACAACAACAGCTTTTTCATTACTATACCCAACAGACTCACAGCAGAATGATCAAGTTAAATAATAGCACACATTATACATACATATCTATGTGTAGAGTGTAGATAGCTTCACATTCATGTAAATTGGCATGTAGTATGTAGTATAGACACATGTACATATTTATATCAGACTTTTGCACGATCAAAAATATAAAATATTCCTGCATATGATTTTTCCAGTTATAAGAACTAAAAGCAAGACAGCTCACAAAAAAATGCAATTTTCCCTCAAAGAAAAAAAAAGTCTTTGCTAGCTGCTAGACCATATATCCTAGATCCTACACTATATATAATATATAATGTATCCAGTATCCAGCAAGAAAGTAAACTACGAGTCTATCTATTATCTATTGTATCTACATAAATGATAAATGTAAAAATGAAATGTGTGCTAAGTACTAATATATGCATTATACTGGATACTACATGATTACAAGTCTATACATATTACATATTCAGGCAATAAACACTACACAATCTAACTAATATCTAATCCAATGCAATCCAACTCAATCTACAAATTATGCATATGTAATGGACAAATTTTTTACTTTGTGTACAAGTATCTTTTATACATATTACATATTATACGAATAGCAAAACTATAGCATCAATAAGACAGATATGCAAAGGATTTATTTTCTTCCAACATCCTCATACTATATCTTATACATATATATCTACATTGACCATGTACATTTATTATTTTACATGTCTTTTAACTTTTAACTTGGAGAGAGAGATAAACTTGTATAAAAAAAGGCGATTAGTTACTAGTTACCAATTCATCTAATACGTACATTGTGCATAATATACAGTATACAGTACTAAATATTACACACAGCATTACATGATGTATTTTTAAGCGCTAATATTCTGACTGAAAATAATAATAAGTAACGTGGATTGAAAATGATGCAAATACATTAAAAATACTATACAATATACAATATACACAAAACCAAAATACACCATCACACAAAGTAAATTTGTTACAAAAAAGTTGAAAAAACTTGTACATTTTCATGTCTTTTGAGTTTTGAGTTTCAAGCATAAAACATAAAACATACATGATGAAGATCCGCATTCATTTGATGGTTTGCTTTCTCATCTCTACATTCTACATATTCCGAATCCCTGAATAACATAATTACATCATTATCACCATACACTATTATCTATTATACACTATATGTTTCGTGTCTTAATTAAATTAGGTATCTTTCAACTTAATTCAATCAGAGATACAATATAAGTAATATGTAAAATGTACAACATATTGTGTACTGTGTATTGTGAATCATGGATATAGGGAATGTGCACTCGTGGATGTACTTGAACCAAAAGAACAAAGAAGTCGAAGAAGAAGACGAGTTGAGACGTGATGAGTAGAAAAAAAAATCATAAAAATGTGTAAAATATTCCTTGTCTTTATGTATCGGCAGTACAGTATAAAGGACCATGTATACTGTATACATACCATGCACAATACACACGTTGCAAACGTGAGTGTACATACAAAAACATATGGGAAATGATAAGGTGTATCAGTATCTTTAAACATCTTCATTTCCATTTCAATAAAAAAAACAGACAACATAAAAACATGGAGATGAAGATAAAAATGTTAGTTTCAGCAATAAACTGTTATTGTTATTATACATTTAACTCCTCAATTTACATGCTCTTACACGCGCACATTATCCATTAGCCATTATCCACCAGACTAAGGAACAACTATCAAAAGGCTATCACACTACTGTGCATTACTGTTAAAATAAGAATCGAAAATGTCAATGAGGATCGAGAATGGATGATGAGAGTAGCTACTTGAAACTGTAGTAAACTTATTCATGTACAATGTACATACATCCAGGTGCATGAATGGTACACATACTTAATACTTATGAGGATAAAGTATTAAAACTGCTGGATTACGACGATATCCCCATGTACCTAAGCATAATGATGATGGTTACCTGGATTAACTAATAGATCCATTATTTTTTCTCAAATTGTCAATTAAACTTTTGCAGATTTGATAGCAACAATAATAACTAAGTAATAAGTAATAATAATCATCTGCCCGCATCATGTCTCGCACAATTTATGACATCATCTCCAATCTCCAGTATTATGAGCTACACGAGGAAATGAGAGGAAATTCTATAGTGGCAATTAAAATGTCTTCATTAACTAGTGTACAAAAAGATGTGCATTATGCCATAAAATTTTGGTAGAATTACAGATACAAATTACATCAAGCATCAACCCACATCGAGATAAAGATTAAGGATAAAAACAACTACCCGTGGCAGGGGTAAAAAAATAAAAGGTAGTCGGGATGAGCTGAGTTGAACATTATGAGTCTACAAAAAAATATTATTTATACTTGGTATTTCATATAAGAGATACGAATAACGAGTAACGAGTCTACGAGTGCTTTGAGCTTTGAGGCTTTGAGTCTTATTATAATTATTTTTTACTCTTTAAAACTAATTACCATTTACTATAATAAGGGTAATAGGTTGATTGCCTCCCTTCTTTTCCTTTCATGGCAATGAAATTTCCAACGTATATCATACTACTGTAAATCATGTATACATGGAAAATCTACATAGTACTGGTAACTGGTACATTGTAGATATACTAAGAACAGTACAGAGTACAGAGTGGAGACGTGTAAGGTGTATATTGTATATATACATAAGTATGCACTGCCTTTTGTATTTTGTACATTACACATTGCACTGCATTGCATTTCATTTAATTTCGTACAAAATTACCCAGTTTAGTTGAAAATGTAATGTCATGTGAGAATTGAGGGATCTCATTTAAATGTCTTTGACGTCATTCATCAAACAGTCAAGTACAAGTAGTTGAAGTTGAAGTTGAGTTCACGAGAGACGAGAGTGTGAGTGAACACTGAACACTAAACACACTATTTAAATAGTGAGCAGTTCGTCAGAGAATAATGTAAGTGGATTAAATATTATCACAAGGCAGGGCTATCCTGTATTCATGCGTACTTACTTATCTGTAAAGTGATTTTCTCGCGGTGAGTATTGCATTAAATTAAAATATATTTAGCTCAGTATTTAATATTCCATTATTATCATTATCATTATCAATATTATGCATTCACACTATGCTAAAATTCTCCTTCTCTTTAAATATATATTATGTACTCGCGTTCCTGAACTCAATAATCCTTTTTACACTACATACGTCTATTATCTCTTCATCTCGTACTAAAAACTAAAACTTATATAATACAGAATACGCATAATAATATATATAATATCTAATAGATATCAGTACAAGATATTATGCAGTGTACACAATACAAAATACAAAAGTTCTATCTATTTATCTACATAATCTACATTCTACATCTAAATACGAATATCATCAGAGTCTACAATCTACAACGTATTTTACCATACATAATTAATACATGATCTTAGTTATCCTTTATATTGTAAGAATAGTATATTATGGATTTTAGATTTGTTTCTGTACAAGTGTCCTCGATTATGGCACTGCAAATAGCAAATATCAGATAGCGGATACAGGTTAACTCCTCAATACTAAATACTAAGTACACTTATTATACATTTTTATTTTACAATACTAAAGTCTGCATGGTGCATATTATGCAACTTTCAAATCAACGCATTAGTATTAGCAAAAAGTACACTTCTTATTACATCTTACACTTGACAAGATGACATTCATATTCACAATTCCAAAGTCACAGACGTAGAAAAAGAGATTGGACATTGTTTGTAATTTGTACACCCTGCGCACAGTACACTCTAAACTCTACACTCCATTATTCATTTCATGTTACTTGTAGGCTTTAGTCAAGAACAAAATAATCTAATATTCTAAGCTGTTACTTTAATTAATGAGTTTTACACATTCCTTTCAATTCTCAAAGCTGTTTCAATTCTCAAAGTTGTCTATGTAGACTTGACGTTTGAGACTGTAGACTGTAAACTGTAGATACATCAGACAGTAAAAAAACACTTTTTGATTTTCAATTCTGAGGTATTTTGAATTTCTAATCATTATTGCTAATACCAATTTCAAATGTTTATAAATTCCTATGGTCAACAAAGAGAAAATAAAAAGTTTAAATTATACTATTTCTATTTACTATTTACTATTTTAGATGGATGACTATGGACGTCATCATTCCTCATTCATCATCAATGACGAAATTTATATCAATGTCAGACCACAGCCAAAAATAAAAACTGCCGTAAAGTCAGTGACTGTAAACTTGAATTTTGGGATAAAGTGAAGGCACAAACTATCTAGTACGACGTCAGAACTCTGAATTTGAGTCTGAAGCTTCCTCTTTCCCTTTTTTAGAGAAGAATCAAGTACAAATAAATAAATAAATCTTTATGAACAAGTACATATAAAAGTACACAAGTATCTCGTTG
This sequence comes from Sminthurinus signatus, assembly GCA_019776565.1. Lineage (NCBI taxonomy): Eukaryota > Metazoa > Arthropoda > Collembola > Symphypleona > Katiannidae > Sminthurinus > Sminthurinus signatus. Next base: position 9,092 of record JABASP010002615.1, on the reverse strand, counting down.
ATATTCTGCAGGGATGTACAAAGTTGACGTCCAAAATGTCCAACAAAGATGTGAAATATTTTAGCTGTCGGAATTAAAGCAGAAAACAGAATGCCACATGTTCAATGTTCAAACTATTCATGTATATTGTATATTCTATTTTACACTGTGAGAGTCAAGTACATGAAGTATGAATGACATTATGTAAATATAGTAAATAGTAAATAGACAAGAAACAAGAACAAGACGTTTAAAAAATCCAAACCATCCCATCTACACGAATCCAAAATTGTGCATCCAAGTCTTAATACCAAAATAAGAAAATGAAATACAATAGATGTACCACGTACACATACATACATTATAATGTAAGTATGTGTGTACTGTGTACAAGCTGAAAGATGAGAAGTTTACACATGGAACTATAAATGTATTTATTTCAATTTTTAAGGAGCGTGTATAAATACATGGTTGGACATGAAAGATTAATTGGGTGATGCATCTGTCTGCTTCTATATATGTGTGGAGGCCACGAGAAAAAATAACGAGGACAGTCTTTTTGAATTCTCTCTTCCTCTTTTCCCACATATTTCTATTCGTAATTCATATTATGATCGACCCAATATCAATGCACACTGCACATTGTACAATATTTAAATAAATAAACATTATAATAATATTGACGCTGGACGATCACTTTAGACTTTAGACATTCGAGAGAGTGCATGACATATACAAAATACATAATATACTCTGAATCAAACTGATCATTCTTCTTAATTGTAAGTTAATGGAAGTCCTAAAACTTTGCGTATATATACTTCATACTTCAAGTGGAACATGTATTTTCTAAACCTAAAATAAAATGTATGCTCCTTCCAAATCCCAGTTGTCTCAAATTTCAATATACGTCTATTCCAGTTCCTCACATTATATTATACTGTACATTGTACATACGACAAAAGGCTGAAAACTGAAGGGTAAGCACCACTTACCCACTCCTTTATTACACAACACATAACACAATGACATGAGCAATTATACAGATTACAAATGATGCACTTTTGTTCAACTTCATCATCATGTCCAGTGTTCAGTGCGCAATATCAAATGTGAAGCTCAAAATGAGAAATGAGCCTTCACTTTTAACATTTTTAAAGCTCGTGAAATTTTTTATTTTTAAATAATAATTATTGTTGAATCTAACCATCAGTCTAAAATTTCAAAGATGAGGAAAAATGGAAGATCATGAATGATATAAAAAAACAACCATTTATGGATTAATATAATTTTGCATTGGTATGAAAAATGAAATGACGCCTGCGGTTGTGCTGGCGAACGAAAACAACAACGACAACCGAAAACTCCTTCTACAGGAAGATACATTTAAATTCCATTCTAAATCGAGAAAAAAAACAAGTGATAAAAGCATTTGTAATTTGTAATTTGCATACACGAATATCCCCGTCATCACAAAGGACTCAAAAAAACATGGAAAAAGTATCCAGCTTGCAAGTATTATTGTATCTATCTATTTGTTATCCTGGATCGTGGATGGAAGACGGCGATTCAATGCATGCACATTATTATGTATTCGACATCTATTCAGTCTCAGCCAGTAGTCACAACTAGTAGCCAGTATAGCACGGCATAGAGCATAGAAATAAGAAATACGTAATGTACAGATACACTTTAACACAATAATTAGTGTAATAATTTACAATACATTTTTAGATGAGTGACAATTCCTTTTACTACTAGTCATTCTTTACTTTGTGCTTCGTACTTTGTTCGTCGTACAGTTTTTTAAAGTTATTTTTAGTACACAATAAGAAGTACCAAGAAAAAATCTATAATGAGTTGGGGAAAAGTTGAAAGAAAATTACTAGCCCAACAAAAAAAAGATTCTCATATTCGCAACCACTCCCTATTGAATACATAATACATAAAATTGTAAGGGTCTACAGTCTGCACAATTTTAGGCAGACAGGGAAAATCATCAACTGGACAAAAAAAATTCTATAAAAAAACCTTTACAATTGTGAGATGTACACAATAAGACGTAACACCTAAATTATCAACATTCCTGATAATTACATCAAGAATTTGTGTATGCATATCGGTTGTATGTTTACCAGATACTTTTTAAAAAAAAGTATACTTTTAAAACCTGGAAAGTATTTTAACACGACCAAAAACGTACAAAATTGAAACGGATATTTGGGAAAATATTATAAAACTATAATAGAAGGACCAAAAAAAAATCCACTCCTCTGGAGATTTTTTGCAAACTAACAAACTAAAAACAAATCCATAAAAAGTTCACATTACCTTTTTTCCCTCATCTTCACTTTCCTCCTCTGGAAGGGTAGTTGTGGTGACATACTCAATGTCATTTAAACTGAGTGTGGAGCACGTGGAACAGTCTGATAATCTTCGACGTTGACTCTGACTTTGAAATTCCGCATCTAAATCATCCAGCGTAATAAACGTATGTGTCTCTCCCGCTGGACAAAGGTCATGATCACTAACTATTACTGATGGAATCCGATCAGGAGTCAAAATTGTTGGTGTGGTCGGCACCACATCCTGTTGATTGAGAAGACTGGGTTGAATAATTGTACCGATTGAGCTTCTTTGACTTTGACTTGGACTGCTGTTACTCCTTTTGCTATTATGCGTGTACAGCATGTCGGGAGCACCTGTTCATTAGTCAACAAAATGAAATGAGACTCACAGGAGAAGGATACAAGATATAAATATAATATAGAGATAGACGGAACGAGAATACAAATGTGTAAATAATAAATAATATATTATACATGTAAAAACATTTCCATATACAGCATTGGAAATATTTAGCATGAACAAGAGCAGGAGTATTATATTATTATTATATACCTTATACTAAATACTAAATACACACATGTGTACGCATTCATTTCCATGCTAAAATTAACTCTAATAATTTACTTTTCCTCCAACTAAACACACACACTCAAAACTCTCATAAGTTACCTGTCGCAGACATAAATATTCGCACAAAGGTATGTACAAACTTCTCACATCCAATTTCTATCTCTACTAAAACTATGAATGTATTTATGTAATGTATTTTATATATTTAATATTTATATTATGCTATATCTTGCAGTATACTATAAATACATGTATTATAGCAGTTTTGCCTAGTTACTCGTTATATATTATATTTCGAGACTCTACACTCTACATGGCATGTTTACGTACTAATAGACAGTATACTTGCACATATTATACATGTGATAATGTCCACATTTCTCACGTACAGTCAAAAAAGGAGAGAAAAAACTAACACTAGACGTCAAACTTTACCATAATAATAATAATAATAATTGCACAAGTAGTCGAGGTAGTGGTAGTATTGCTACAATATGTGTTAAGTTAACTTCATGGGAGTATTAAATGTAAATACATGATGATACACGATACACGACGTACATTATATAAACCACTACCACATGCTCAAATTTATTTATTCCTTTTAACTTATAGTTACTTTATGCATCATAATTTTTGAAGTAAAACCATGTCCATGTTTCATATGTTTCCATTCATTAAAAAAGTTTTTTTACATAAACCTACCACTATGATAATTCCCTATCGATTTCAAAGTACTATAGACACATTCATCTGTCTGTTTTCTTATTTTGCTTGGTGCGGGATCGGATTATTTTGCGCTCGGGTAAATGTTTTGGGACAATTTTGATCTGGAAATATCGGATCTGTTGACAAGTTGACAAGACATGTTTTACCAAATTTTACGTAATGAGGTTTCAAAAACAAGTACAGTATACAGTGTACAGTGTGTTTCCAAATTAGAATAAAAACCATTTGTCTCATTCAGCATGAAATACATATAATATACATTATACATGCATGATAAATTTTATCTTACTCCTACAACGTGTTAAATTTGTACATTACATGTATGTTACATACAGTATGTATTATGTATTGAGTCAATACTATTAAGGTTTATGCTAATCACATGGCATATCATATTACTACCACATTATGTATATAATATATATGTGAAGTAAAGCATGTTCAATGGTTAGCCATTTAATACTAATGTCTTTTTGTGTACATAAATAATAATAATTATGATGTATAATGTATGAGATATATAAGACTTGAGCACTTGAACATCCTAGTAGAATAATTAAACAGAAAAGGAAAAAAAGAAGAATAAACAGAAGAACTAACCAACAACTCATATCTCATACTATACATGTACCATGTATGTAACTATAGGTATGTACATATACATATTTGTAACAAAAGAAATCATGGATTTATATTTAAGTATTTAAAGTCAAACTTTTGAGAATCTGGAAGTCATAATTTAAAAAATTAATTGGAATGTAATGTAATGTTTCCTGTCTAAAAATTAGTTAAGCGGAAAAGGAAAACTCAAGGTGTACTAAAAATCCTAAAACTTTTATTCGTAGAAATTAAATATATAATAGTGTAGTGTAGTGTAAATATACAAAATACAAAAACCAAACATGAGATGTATCTTATGTTCTCAACATTCAGTATAATATAGTATATTATGCATAGTTAATTATTACACTAGCAATTTGTACATGGATATTTCAAATTTCAAAGTACTGGTGAACATACTGAGATAAAGCTCTTGGTACTCGCAAACCCCTTCCTAATCTAAAGTCAACTGATGTGTGGTTGATGTGCGGTATTTAATGTTGTATGCTCAATACTTGAAATAATAATATAGTACACATTATAAACTCAACGTCATAATCATAATCCAAACAAAGATAACAATAATATATAGCGTATATAAAACTCCTGGCTAATAGCGTCACCCGATAAGTCTCAAGTCAAAATGAGGTTGGAAAATTGAAAACCGTATCGTGTATCGTGCAGTTACATGAAATGTATAACACTATGTAAATGTACAATATTTTACAATATTATTATGAGACTTCATATTGATAGACAGTAGACAATAATACATAATATACAAACATTAAACAACAAATAATACAGAGAATCCAAATGCAAAAAAAAAAAAAACACAACACACATACCCGAGAGACTGGGGTCACTTTTATCCGTAGCTTCTTCTTCACTACCCACAGCAGAGTCATCTGATTTTTTCCGGGACCGAGAAGGTATCTGAAGAAGATTTGGTGTTGATTTGGCCCGTCTCAATGGCTGAACTAAGGTTTCCAGGAAGATACAACACCCCTCATCTGACTCGTGGCTTCCACACTTACTACTCAAATACTCATTGTCTACTACACTGTCGTCACTCATAGCAAAAAATAAAGATTCTTCAATTTTCATCCTAGCGATCTCTTATATTTCCTTTTCACTTTCCTACCTATACCCAAAAATTAGCGGAGAATTGATGTCCGTTTTCCTCTGTAATCAATGTATTTGTTACTGGTTCATTTTTCAACAGTTTTTATTAACCGGTAGTGAGATGTATAAAAATGACCAAGATGATGACAGTAATGGGTTTTATTTATAAAAATTGGGGTTAAAACTTTTTCAAACTTGGTATTTGGTGTACTAATAATTATTATGGATTTTTATTTATTTAATTTGGCACTTCACCTTCTGTAATTATTAGTTTTTTTTGCACACAGCTAAATACTTGTATGGATGATTGTAACACTTGGGTTGAAAAAATATGAATGTAAAAATATATATATATATATATAATATTATTGTATTCTATGATACCACAAACAATTAAATGAACAGAAATTTTGACACAACATAGTATATTGCATACTGATCATGTACTACATGTATAATATATTTGTACGTGTACAGAAAAGAAACAAATGTTCACATCACACTGAAAAAAGAACGCACCACGGGGAAAAACACTTGTTGCACAAATTAACTTTATACCAGATGAATCACGATTCCCAAAAGTAACATGTGCTCCGTGTATTACGAATTTTTAGAATTAATATCTTCCACCTGGATGGAATATAATATTTCTTTGTTATTTATTCTTCTTTAGTCTTTAGCCTTTACGTACTTGTTTTATTTATTTATTTATTATAATAACGATTACTTTTATACTTGGAACTTGGAATGCAAGAGCAAGTCACAATAGTTGTGACTATACACTCAAATATACTGCTTATAAACTCTACTTGTCAAATTCGTGTAAAAGGTAAAAGATATTTTCATGCATTTAAGTGTGTACACACAATTACAAAGTAAATAAAAGAATTGGAATTGATCAGACTTTCGATTTCTTTTGTAGTTGTTGTTGTAATGTATATAAAACGAGGAAATTCCAATGAGGCACACAGATTCAGAAATCCTATGAAACTTTCAATACGATAAAAATATGTTTGTGTGACTGAGAGAAGTTTGTTGCTGCCTTGATACTTGATATACTTAGAATCATGTAATATATTATTTATATTTTATATGTATAAAGAGAGAGAGAGATTTTACAACCAAATCACTTCATTCACGAAACTTTAACTCCACACATTCACCACTCACATCCAACACCAACAGATTCAGATAATAGGTAACAGGTACATATTAAGATAAGCAATTGTTGGACACCTTTACATGGGAACAAGGTTACAATATGGATGACGAAGATTAGCATCACATAAGGAATGACGATCTTGGTACTGATGGAAGAAGAAGATATGAAGGTGTGATGAGGGGAATGTACTGAATGACTGACTGTCACAAACAACCTGAAGTAATTTTTTCTGCATACTTATACTTCAAACTTCAAACTGCAAACATTGTACCTTGCACATGAGGAATGGGAATCATTTGCGTGGTAGTCTGGAATATTTTTTATTTTGACTCATCAATTTAATTCAGAATACTGAACCGAAACTCCTTTTATAATGTATTATTTTCCTTTGATGTTCCTTCTTTCATTCACAGTCTTTTCTCGCTATTTTCACTATTTCCACAAACACAGAATCACAGAATAATATTAATGTAGATGTAATGCACTTTCTACAAAAAAAATACGTTCACTGGAGTTTTATGTAAGTTTTTATACACCTGAGGATAGGTTAGGAATAAAGTATAAAGTATACTCATTCTTTTTTATACACATGGATTATTTTTTTCTTCCTCAAATTCTACTCCGTTTAGTATTCTTTTGCGTCTTTGCACAAGGGGATAATATCTTGTATAGCTTGTGTCGTTTAAATCTTCACACTTCATGGATTACATCTTGTAAATATTCGAATTCCAGTAACTTTTTTTTTTGCTTATTGTGAGAACATTTTGGTTACGACGACAAAAAACTTTAGAGAGACATTGATAATCTTGTGTAACTTGAGATACAAAGACGACTGTAGAGTTTGGAATGAAAACAAAATATAATTTGCGGTGGTCGTGGTTTCTTCTTTTGTGTTTTATTGATACAACAGAAGGTAAATGATGTTCTTATTCTTGTCAGACTTGTAAACTATCTTTGTCCAGTTTTAAAAATCTGAAAAAAACGAAAAAAGGAAAAATATTATATATATATATACATCATACTAATTGTATGTATTATGTTTCCTTTTGTTTCAATCACTTTCATTTTCATAATACATCGTTTCATAAACAAATTTCAAAAAGTTAAACAACTATAATAAACAGTTAACAGTTTATACGCAGGTGAAAAATTCTCAAAAAATGGGAAAATATTAAAATAGTACACATAAATAAGTAAATAAATATGAATGTTGAATTTCCAAAGCTCTCTTAGATTAGAGATTTGAAACATTCTCTCAAGCTAAACTCATAAACAAATTTTCTATGAATCATCATCATAATATTTTATACTTTAAAAGAAACTTGAAGAAAAAAAAGGTTTAAAATGTATTATGATCAAAACACTTTTTTACCATTTGTTCTTTTGCGGTCATTCACATCACACACATTGCATTTCTCCTCCTCATCTCCTACGTTTAATGGGCCTTTTGCATGTTGGAAGTACTGTACACACATTCAGACACACGAGTTGAGATAGATGGTGAATTTTTCCATTTATTATTTATTTGTCATTTGGAGTTTGGAGAGTATAGATGAATACACATAGAAGGATATTTCGTGGCTCTGTTTACTTTTTTTCTCTGTTGTTATAAGATAACTTCTTCTTTTGACAACAAACAGGATGGAAGACGTGAAATATCTAGTATAGTGCTTGAGTAGTCGAGGTTTTTCTTCACATATGAAACGTCTTTATAATCATTTTGGAGAATCTCTGAAAGGAATGAAGAGACGGGAATACAGAGAGAGGAAAGCTATGAGAAAACTAAAAAATACGACAGAAGTTATCTCTCACGACTCACAACTGAATTGTGAAAAAAATCATAAACTATGTCAATAAAATTCCAAAGATACGATGTTCGCTTGACGCTTGTCTTGAATAGAAAATTAAAAGGAAGCAGAGCAACCACCGGAATGTGTATCAGTAAGTACCTGGAAAACACACAAAACAATAGGACAAGATTAGAAAATCATTCTTAAGTACGACAATGTTACCTGTGTTAATTTATCATTTAAAAAAAGCATATATATTCTAAATTCTAAGTATATGTATGTTTAGAGTTTCGATGTATCTTTATATGTACAATAATAACAAGAATAGTCATTTTTATAACAAATATTATTTTTTACTCATTTCCATTCTCATTTAGAAACTCTATAGGATTTTTATCAAATAACATTAATATACAATGGCACGTGAAAATTAGGAAAATTGTAGTGGCAAGCAAAAAAATAACAGTGTAAATACGCAGTACTTTTTTTTCGTTCTTTAGACTTCGTACACTACAAGAAATATATACAACGGTCTCCGATTTTTCTACTAAATTTTTTTTGTATAAAAAACTTGGCATTTGGCATATTCACTAAACAATTAATCACGTAGATTTTTAATTTAAATCATACGATGAACAAGTTTCATAAAAATAATTTGTTTGTATTTTCTAAAATCTTGGTATGGATCCAGCCAATATCCAATACATCTTTCAATATTATAATGGTTTAATGAATATTATAAAAACAACTTTCAATGTCATAAATCAGTGAACTACTACACCATAGTT
>JABASP010002614.1:0-18875 GCA_019776565.1 Sminthurinus signatus | reverse complement strand
CTTTGGCAAAAAGATGTGTTGTTCCATTAAGATTTGTTACGCTATCACTTACCTAAAAGAAATTGAAATGTAAAAATGTACAAATTAGAATATTAGAAACAATGGCATATCTCATTTCAATTCTTGATTATTAACTTTCAAGAGCTCTACACATCTATACACACACACTCTATTTAATTACACATGAAATATTAAACGGTGTCAAAATTGTTTACATAATATTATATTGACAACGAGAATTTCGTGTTGTATTTTGTATCTAGTAAAATCAAAAAAATAAATAAACTCACTTGGATTAATTTCCTTACAACATCCCTACCGACAACATGATCCATTACAATTCGGAGGAATTCATCATTCATAATAGTCAACCGTAACTTATCACGGTGCCACTGGATCAATTTTGAAGAGTCTTCAATTGCTATAATATATTCATTTGAAATATACAATAGACATTTTTTAGTTTATCAGTACATAATACATAATACTCAGTTTTTACAGAAAATTCTATTATTTACATACCGGTGATTGTAACTTGGAATAATTCGTCTGTTGACACACCAAAGAATTCTGGGGAATCCACAAACTGAAGTGGATTAATGACGTGCAGTGGTTTCCCATTTTGACTGACCAATAACCTTCCCGATAAAAGCAGGGCTAATGAGTCAACTCTTGTAATCTTTTCCCTACAATAAGAATCTCCAGTATGTAAAATTTTGATATTTCTTTTACAATCCAGTATTTTTTTGAATTGACGACGAGTGACTTGTAGTGGTAAAAAGAGTTTCTTATACATCTGTAAAAACAAAAATACAATGAAATTTTATTATGATGTTAGATGTTATATAATATGGCACGTACAAGCAGTAACAATTAAAATGTTTTTACTTTGTATAAATAAGTACTGTTTTTTATGATATGTACAGTTTAATGACACTAGTCATATTATACATATCATAATTGACATTGACATTGAAATTTTTATACATGCCAAACAATAGACAATAGACATAAATACATGTATAAATTTTTTAGAGTACAAAATACAATAATATTATTTTTATTTATATTTTCTGACTTACATTTTCATACTCTCCAAAACTTAAATGCCATCTTATAGATAGACGAAATAGAGCTGCAAGTAAATTGAAAACACAAATCACGATTCCCCAGATGAACGTGTCCATAGTTTTAAGAATGTAGAAACCCCAAAGGGATTGACAGACTCCATATAACATGATAAGACATCTTTGTCTTTTATTCAAGTGCATAATTAAAATGATTAAAATTAATAGTTGTGAAAGTTGATAGTAAAAATGTGTTAAAGATCGATAGCCTTTAAAGAAGCCTGTAGCATTATTCATGTTTGTAGAACTAAAATGATTATTATTATTGTTGTTGTTGTTGCTGGAGCTTGGATGGAAATCATGTTCTTCACTTGATCCCGGAAATCCAAATTCCGAATGATCTTCTTCATCTCCACTTGAAACCATTTTTGATTTGTTTTCTTTCGGTTTTTATGTATATATATATGTATGTCCCGTTTTTGTGGTTTGGTCCTCAGTCCTCAATTTAAAACTATATATATACTTTGACTAAAATTTTATTGGGTTAATCTTCCAGATCTTGATTTTGATGACATAATATTTTACGACGATTGATGATGTTACGAAATGGATGATAATCTTATAGATGAGTAATAAGTCTTGTTAGTTTCTTTTTAGTTAAATGTTAAATCTTCTCGAGCTCTTTTCATACTGCACAATGCATAGTGCATACTAAAAAACTATAATAGTTAATTAATTAATAGCTACCTCAAATGCTGTAATTTGCACATCCTACAATCTAAAAACCTAAAATTTGTATTAAACAATAATACAAAATAGTACATACTATAAAATTCAGAAATTCGTTGACATGTATCTATCTATACTTAAAACTTAAATGTCAAACTCAGACTAAACTCACTTTCACATTTTGTCCCCAATGTTTTGTGTGTGTATTTTAAGTATGGTCTAATTTTAGACTCTATAAACAGATGACTAATTGGAAGAAGATTAAAATGACAGAGATATAACTATCAATACAAGATACAAGTTAAATATTTACGTGTTATGTGTACTTAACATGAAATTATGAGGAAATATAAAGGGAGAGCTCTGTGTGCCCTGAATTTATGAAGAGATTTTGAAGTGTCCGAATCTTATGTATTATGTACATACGTCTCAACATACCCCGTAGTAAACAAGAACACATCAAAAATCAAAATTATTTTAGCGGTTTTGACAATCGCACATTTTGACAATTTGGTTTGACAATTTGTTAATTTTTTTAAGTTGTTGTTAAGTAGCATTTGGCTGTACTTCTCAACAGTTAAACAAAACTTGGTAAACAACCAGCTCAGCTTTCTACCGTGTTCTAATTTTGATTTAATTTTTGGATTATCATGTCAGACGTAAGTAAAATACCTTGATTTTTCAAATTATTTTTTAATTTCATTTCAAAACGAAAATTGAATTCCAAAAACTTCATCTTTATAATTTTCTGTTTGTCTTCTGATACAGGACGAACAAAATTCAGCTAAACGTCCACGTAATGAAAATGGTAGCTCGGAACCAGAGCCTACAAAATTGCCTCAAACACAGTATGATCAAAAAGATATAATTTATACTCTTTATTCTCCAATTAAAAGTGACATCGTCTTCATAAAAACCAAAATGATCAAAATGGACGAGAAACTAGATATACTCCTTCAAAGAGACGCAAGCCATGTTAAAAAAGAACAAGTGATATTATTTTAATTAAGATGAAATGACTGTTTCTAACCATTGTATATGGACCTTTCAAAGTATCAAATGAAATATATGAATTTTTTAATTAAATGAAAAGATGTATTTCACATTTGTGAAAGGACGGATTGGTTTTCTTTTCGCATTTTAAGAACGACATTCGGCATCTTTATTATTCCTTTGTTTTTACATGATTAGAGAAACTTTCATACAGGATACAGGAGAAATGTCAAAACAACTCACATAAGCTATAAAAGCTTGCATAATTTATAAATAACAACAATTCAAAAAGGGCATTCTCACTATCTACACATGTACAGGTACAACACACCACACAACAACAACAACGTTCAAAATTCAGACAGGGTTACATACTATATATTTTGTATACAGTTTTTTCATCATTAAATTAAATATACTAAAATATAGAAGTATAATATACACAGAACAGGCAATACAGCAGAAAAAAACAATCAAAATATATCAATATGTAAGCAACACATGTAGAAAAAAATATAAATATATTATATAAAAATAATTTACACATACATAAGTCTCGATAAGAAATATATGTACATATTTGTGCACAGCAGTGAATATAGTACAAAAATAAAATTACCTATCTCTACTTAAATTAAATTACTATATTAGGTGCATTATTTGAGCATGACACAATGATGATATGATTAGGATATACAAAATACATTTAACATATATGTACCTTTGTATTTGTTTATGTTTTATGATAAAAGAATAAATAATTTACTATAATATATTATGTTTGGATGGATGTGCGAGACTTGTTAGTGCTACATTACTATCTAGAATAATAATAATCATATAAAACACAGTGCAATAACAATAACTAAAAAAAATAGACAATTCATATTTATAATTTTAAATTAATATTCCTAATTATCCTTCATCCCCTTACAGGGTAAAGATACTCTACAGGCGGACCCCCAAAACCTTTCTTGGCTGTTACTCGTACGATACCTATAAATTCAAAAGAAAATACAAAAAAATATTCATCAGTACACACATTTTGGTTCGAAATTTTCATTATAAATACTTTTAGTATGTTCATTTTGGAATCAAGTTTGTACGTTTAAATTAAATATTAAGTCATAGCTCACCTTGTAGGTCTTTATCAGTTCTTAATTTCTTAGCCAAATCTAATACATATTTAGGGATATTTGGAGGAGGTCTACTTGGTGCACGACCCTTGTAAGGAGTAATTAAAGTGGGACTGATTGGGATGGGTTTATGGAAAACTGTTTTGACTTGAACATCTTGTCGTCTGCTAGCAGTTGATGTGACTTTGGGTTTTGGTACTCTGACTGGAACTAGAGATGAGGCAGCGGCTTGTTGTTGTTTCTTTGCTTTTGCCTTTTGTTGTTCCAGGAATTCCTTTCTGAATTCTTCTGGGATATCATCCTTGTCCAATTCCGCTTTCAATAGAGCTGCAATGTCTGGGTCAACTCCAGCTGGCAATTCAAAGTCAGTGAAACCAAGACCAGAATCTCCAGTTGTTTTCACTAAAAGTATACAAAATAAAAAGAAGAGAAATAAATACATTATATATTCTATAGATATTCGCCAGTTTTTATATTTTTAATCGTTCATTTGAAAAATCAGAGAAAGTGACTTACAAGAACCTGTTTGATGTTGTTGCTGTTGTTGTTGTTGTGGTGCGTAGTGTTGATGTTGTTGTAATTGTGGTTGTTGTTGAACATGATGGTGTTGTTGAATTTGTGGTTGTTGAACTTGGTGATGATGATGTTGGATTTGTGGTTGTTGTACTTGATGATGGTGTTGCTGAATTTGGGGTTGTTGTTGAACATGGTGATGATGTTGGATTTGTTGTTGTTGCTGCTGTTGTTGTTGTTGAAATTGTTGTAATAAATCTTGATTGATTTGGAATCGATGACCAGTATTGAGTCCACTTAGTCCGAGTCCTCCAAACCCAAGTTGACTGAGAGTGAATTGAGCTGGTAATTGTTGTTGTTGATGTGTGGGTTGGGGTTGTGACTGTTCAGCGGAATAATATTGGTTATGACTACTGGAAGATGCGGATGAGTGAGTAGGAAGAGGAGCGGGTACTTGTTCTTCTTCTTCTTGAACTTGACTTGGAACTTTAAGACTTTGACTAAGTGGATGGTTAAGGAGGAATCCATTATGTTTATGTTGTCCAAGTTGTTCCCGTTGAGAATCCATGGTTTGTTGAATGAGACGGAGGAGTGGTGGTTGGAAATGGACGGAATTTTGTGGAGCGGGTTCAGAAGATTGGAAATATTGTTGAATTTGACTCACAGCATTTGGTTTGTCATCTGGATAACTAATGTGTGGGACATGTCCAACATCCTCTTGAGGAAGTTGAGCTCGGACACTATCTTCATTCATTCCACTTGGTTTAAGAACAGCAGCAATTTCTCCAACGTCAATCCCTTGTTCCTTTTGTTTCAAGAAAATATTACTTGGGATCAATTCAAGTCCTGGATCATTTTCATACAAACTTGAAAGACCTGATGGTGGTTTATAAGAATCTTCCTCATCCTTCACTGTATAACTTTCTCCATTCTCTCCCATACTTCCACCACTGTAGTAAACATTACTGTATTCCCCAGAGGAGGATGGTGGAGGTCCTGGATATTTTGATGAATGACTAGAACTGGAATGACTGGAACTACCACGATAATGATTTCTTAGATGATTATGACTTGGAGTTGGAGTGGTACTCAAATATAAACCACTACTATGACTTCCACTTGATTTTAATCCATGGACAGATGTGGGTTTGGGGTTATAGGGTTTGCTACTTGAGCTGTAGTGTGTTCCTCCATGACCTGGATACAAGGAAGTTGGTTTGGGTGTACTTCCAATTGAGATTTGAGCATTGAAAGACACAACAGAGTCTGAACTACCACCAGATTTAATTGGCCTCCAGCCGTCATCTTCATTAGAGGAAGAGGCAGAAGTACGAAGATTTCCAACTCCAAAAGATCTCGTGTATGGTTTTCGGGTAGAGGAAGAAGAGGATGAACCAAATGAGAAACCGAGACTAGAGAAAGTTCAAAATACATTATAGTATAAAATAAAACAAGTAAAAAAAGAAGTTTATATATATAGAAAATGAAAAGATTCCCAATAATTTTAAATTGTATGAATATAGAAAAAACAACCTGTTTGTGTAATCATTATTATTATTAGTACTATTAATAAATTAATTGATACGTAAATGATTTGTGTATGTATTGTGTGTATAGGTGTGTATATGTTTTCAATACCGGAACATTTTCAACAAGTCTTGGAATGCAGATGAGGAGGATCGAGAAAGTTCACCAGGGGGTTGCATGTATAACATTTGTTCCAAACTGGGTGGAGAAGGGCCAGAAAACATGGCATAAATTCGTTCTTTGGCCTCATCAATTTCATTCTTTGTGTACTTTTCATTCATAGTATTCCAATGACTTTTAATGACGTCACTTTCAAATGTACTATGAAGAAAAGAAAGTTCAAAACAAAAATAGAGAAAGAAAAAAGAAAGACAGAGTTAAGTTTAACATATCACAGTACAGTTTTCCATAATATAATAATAATAACTGTATATCATTATTAATCGTTAAAATGCATATTATATGGCTTGTGGCTGTATAGCATTTTACTTATTATAACATTTTCAGTCATTCAGTTGTACTTATATTGATAAAAGGTGAAAAGTAAAAAAAATGGGGAAAATTGAGAAAAATATTAACCTCCTCTTCATGCACATGCACACGATTAACGATTAATAATGCTTTTTCGTTATTACTATCATAGAATCAGTTATATAATATATTAGTTTACTGAGAATGTATGAAAATTATATGAGGTAGTGTACGTTATTCTGTTGGTATAAGATATTAGATATTATAGTATTATGTATTAAATTATGCAGAACCTGTAAAATCCCATATTAATCTCATGATTGGTTTCAATTCGTGTTTTTTTTTGTGTTTGGTTAATAAATTAATGAATGATTACTATATTATGATTATGATCGTTATACACATTAGTTTTTGTATTATAATTGTAGTATAATAATATAGTGTGTTATTTACCTAGGAGAAGTAGTATATTTATAACGATTGGATGACTCTATCAATTGATCTACATACGACTCTGATTTTTCTTTCTTCCATGCATCTTGAAAATTCTTAGGAGATCTCAATAATAAACTGGCTCTATTTGACTCATATTCTTTTTCTTTCCTATATGATGGAGGTGATGCTGTAGTAGATGGTGATGGAGTTGTGGTACTTGCAAAATAAGCCTTAGCAAATGATGGTTTCACACTGACTGATGGCTTGAAACCTAACCAATAAATAAATAAAAGAGAAACAGATAAATATCAAATGAACCAACCATATAATAATTTAAATAAATAAATAATCAACTACATATTACACACAAGCGTATTTGGTTTTAACAGAGAAAGCAATAACAAAATAACAAGTTTATTACAAAATAGCAATTAACAAAACAACAACAATAATAATAAGTATTTACAAGATAACAATAAAAAGGTATAAATATTACATATAAATAATAAATAACTAGAATAACTAAAAGCTATAACAAATATAAATACTACATGATATGTGATAAAAGTTTCGTATACAGTCGTCAATATAAATATTAAATATTAAATACGTCTCCAGAAGTAATTAAAATAAATACTATTTTCTAAAAAATAAAGAAAGCTCTACAATAATTGATAATATAGCTCAATCTCTGTCAAGAAAATTTAATTTAATTTAAAAAAGAAATGAAACAAACAATAGTAACTTTTTTTCCATTTTATACATTTGTATTGTTACCTACCAGAAGCATATGAAGGTTGAGAGAAATGAGAACTCTTATTAATCAAATGAGGTCGTTTACGGAAATATTCCAAAGTTTCATCATCTGGAGCTCCAATTGTCACTTTCTTGTCACCAGTACCGGTGGCCTGAGTGGGATTAAAGATGGAACTAATGATAGAAGAGGCAGAGTTTGAAGAATCTCCAGTTTTCTCACTACTGCTTCCGAAAAAAGCTTCTTCAAGTGGATTTGGTATGTTCATTTGAGACAAGTGAGTCAAACCACCATGGAGAAATCCAGGAATAGAACTGGCAGCGTTAGCTAGTGAAAAAGTATCAGGAAAAAGTATTAGATAAAAAATCAACTTGAATAAAAAGTGTAAATGTATCATGTATGTGTGTTTTGTATTTTTACATACCTGCAGCATTCTTGATAGACTCAATCATTGAGGTTGTTGGGTGATTGTTGACTTTTTCAAATGGTTTTGGTGGTGCCATGTGAGTCATTTTGTTCTATAAATATACATACAGTGAAAGTATAAACACATCGTTTAATTAATATTATTATTATGAGCACTGAATAATTAATGCATGCACAAAAATTCACAAAAACATAAACAAGAAAAGAAAGTACAAAAAAACCTGTTATGCTAATTACATGCACACAAAATAAAAGGTTGCACATTTTACATTTTACAATGCATCGGTATTATAAAAGGTATAATACTTTTTCATATTATCATTATGCTTTCTCTTTTTTGTGTGTATTTTTTTATTTTTTTTTAGTTCACCTGGTAGTTTCCTCTTCGGTTTCCATTTCCAGTGACTGGTCCAAAGAAGGAAGGCATTTCACTAGTAGTGAGTGAGATTTGATCGATTTGAGGTTTTTGTGTGGTCAAACTAATCTTTGAGATATCAGGTTTGTAGTTTGTGGTTAAATCGACTTGGCTAGCATCAAAAAATTGTTTACTCTGCTTATTCTTTTGTCTTCGTTTTGCTGTTGGATCAAATGGTCTCCAGTCGGACTCGGGGAACATGGCATCATCAGCAGTTAATGGAATAGTTGATGGATGATTCACAGCAGCTCCTATTATTTATAGAGCATTAATAATCAATAATTAATAAGCATTTTTTTTCATTCATTGATTCATCGTGTCATTGTTGTTATTTTACTATTTACTATAGTATATAAAATATATGTACCAAAATCTCCACTTGAGTCATCAGAAGTAATCAATTCCTCACTACTGGTACCCTTATGTCTAATTTCTGCAGTGATACCGGATGAAAGAGTTTGAGCGGCGTCCTGTTGGATTTGCTCTTGTTCTTGAACTTGACCTTCATCATTAGAGGCGGAGGAGGAGGAGAGTCCATTGGCAGCATTAGCAGCTTCAATTTCAGACTTTGGTAAAACTTTTCCATAAATTCCCATTGGGACAAACATCTTGTTCAACTTGTAAGTGACGACTCTTGTTTGTGGTTTTTCAGTACTTGTGACACCTGGGGATTTCGTCACTTGCATGATCACTGGGTGATAAGGACGACGTTGTGATGGTGGAACTGGGATGATGATCATATTTTTTGGTGTAGTTTTGACAGCATTTTTAGGAACTTCAGTCACAATTGTAGTTGGAGAAGGAGAAGAAGAAGGTTCTTCCGTCGTTGTAGTAGTAGTAGAAGATGATTCAGTGGTGGTTATTGTTGTTGTTGTTGGTGTTGTTTGAGGCTATACATTTGATACACAATGAAAGGAAAAGAAGAAGAAGTGAAAAGAAAATGAATAAAAACCGGTTTTGAACTTGAAAAAAAAATGATGCTGATGAACTTCCCACTGTTAAAACTCACTCTTTCCTTCATTTTATATGTACATGTACGAATTACACACTGACTGAGTTAACTTGACTGAGTACGCACACCTCACTGTTATTGTTATTACTACGACTAGTTTAATATGTACAATGTACATACATGTGTGTATGTTTACTCATATCATAATCATAATGTAATATAATTTGTTCTTCCTTTCATTCTCTTTCTTTTTTTCTTTCTTCCTTACGCATATAATATAATATAGAAAAGGCCAGAAGCCTCCAAGCAAAAAACGAACAAGAAGAATGAGAGGAAAAATTAGTAAAGAAAAAAAAGCAGGTTTTCAAGGCAATAAGTTTCACTTACTTCCAAAGTCGTCGTTGTTGATGTAGTGGTTTCCGTGGAAGGGGCGACAGTTGTTGAGGCAGTTGTCTAATTTATGAGTTTAAAGAACATGATAAAAATAAAATATACATAATATAAATACATCTTGTCACATGTTATTTTACTAAAGTATACTTGATTATTGGTTGTTATTATTTACTATTGGATCGATTAAAAATCGAAAGTTTTTTTTTGTACATAATAAAATAATATGCAACAACAATAATAAGCATAATAAACACATCATTTCATTTAAAACATTACTATGATTCATGATATATTTAAAAAAACATTTACCGTGGTTATTGAGTTTCCTTCAACTGTTCTAATAGAAGGTCTGTACAATTTCCTCAGAGTAGCTTTGACAAGTGGACGATTTGGTCTTTTTTGTCTAAAGCTACTGTTTGGTGTCTCAACAGTAGACTCTTGAGTTCCACCCACTTGAAGAGTTGTTGAAGTCGCACCACCCTCTCCATTCTTGTGAATGATGAGTTTGGGACGATTTACTCTGGTAAAGATCCGGGATGGACTAGAGGCTTTGACAGTAAAATTTTGTACAAATAATTATTTAGATTTATCTCATTGAGCATTTTAATTACTAGAGAAAAAAAAGATTAAAAATAATAAATAATAATTATCATTATTGTAAAGATGAGTACTACTTACAACTTTTAGACACAGACACTGAAACAGACGTCGTGTAGTTTCTAGTCCCATCCTGATTTAAATTCAATAGACGTTTTCTAATATATTTCCTTCGGAGGGGAATTAGGGGTTTCTGAGCAGTACTGGAGGTTTCAGATTCCGTTTTAGTTACACTAGTTTCTTCTGCTCTACTCTCGGCCAACACTGTGAAACCACATAATAATAATTATAGTTAATGAAATATATTTTTGTATTCTCAGGACTTTGAACAATCTTCATTTAAACTATATAAAACTCTTTTTACTTGTGTCGAGTATTGACCATAACTTCAATTTTACAGTATTCTGTATTCTGACTAAAGACTAACAATTTAGTTAATTAACTATCTTGTGAATTAGTAATTATTATTATTATTGATAATAATCAATAATTATTACAAAAATTGACTTGTTGAAACTGAAACACTATTATTTACGATTTATGGACAATCAAATGGGAAATAGCCTTGAATCAACTTCAAATTAATGTAGTTGATACTGAAGATCCTAAATATAGATCCATGATTTAAAACCCTTTTCTCCTAATTATTAAGAAGACAATTTACAATTAAAAATTGCAATTTGCAATTCCGTCAAAGAAAAATCTGGACACAAAAAAAATTTAAATTCTTTCCGGGCTCCTTTGTCTGCGCATGGATAATTTTTTTTTCTTTTGTCTACTGAAAAATCAACGTTTTTCCAGTGTTCATTGATTATTTTATTTTAGTCATTAGATTCCTCAGTTTAATTTAATTTTTAAGCCAAAACGGAGAGAATATTCGCCATTTCACAAGTACGAATGTAAAACGAAAATGTGAATACTAATGAATACACTGTAAAATAACTTGATACACCAAAACTCAAAACTCCAAGCTTTTGCACTAATGATATTTGAAATATTTAAAACGTCCAAAATAAGTCCATTTTACTATAATGATTGTCACTCACAGGCACTGAGGCAGAAGCAGATCACAAAAAGAAGAAAAAGACACCGCATTTTATTTTTTCACAGTGTCGTGTAATCCATCCAAAGGGAGAGAGTTCAATAAAAATCCCAAGATCTCTCAGGTAGCTTTTTCTCCGGTAAATGTAAAGACAACTAAACACAATATCAACCCAAAAAAACATTCACCAAAAATAAACACCATTAATTTGTATCACAATTTTTGAAGAAAAACACAGAATAATAATATATTAGTAATAATTATTATTATCGTAGTTCACAAAATCACAATCCATTGATAACTGATTAATAAGAAAAAAGATGTGAACACAAAATAAACAATAAACAAGAAGAACTGAAAATGAAAATGAAACTGAAAAATGTATAGTAAAGCGTATTACTGCGTATCGTTTTTTTGTTGTCTTGAACAGCTACAGGAATTAAAAACCGGAGCTACAACAATGTAAACGTTCACGAAGGAACGATACGTCCGAGCAGAGCAATAAGGCACTAGACGCTTCTACTACAAAAGTCACGACTAAACTGATCAGAGAGGAAGTGAATTTCCTCTTAATGTTTAGATAAAAACATTTGATGGAAGGATAGGGAAAAAAAACAAGTTATCCTGAGCGATTACAAATGCAATGTTATACCTATACGTTTACACTGTACACTGTACATTGTACACTTTAGGATGGGGAGATGATGATAGTGAAAAAAAAATCAGGGTCAGTAAAGGTGACCTCAAATTTCACTGTATGAGCTCTGAGAGTGCTTTTACCTTTGTCTATGTGTTTTGTATGTGGGGACTCTTATTCTCCCAGTCTTAGTCAGTGCAGAAATGCAATGCAGCTGTTCTCTCAATGAATCTTCTCCACAATACACAATATAAAATATACACATGTCTCGTGTATCATCTATTGTGGTGTTCAAATGGCTATAACTCTGACCAGGCCTTCTTGTCTAACAACTTTTCGTCAATATGAGAAAGTTTTGATTCACTTTTATTTGCATTCCGCTTCTTCTTCTTCATCTTTTCTGTTTTCCCTTTCACATGTAAAATGTACAAAGTAAAAAGTAAAAATGTAAGTAAACATGAGCATGTAATACGAATAGGAAATACGATGAAGAGGACGTCGGTCGTTGTCATTTTTCAGCAATTTTTTATATGTGTACTTAAATTTGAATTTTGATGAGTCTGTTCACTGCTCACTTTTGTTCACTTGTTCCTAACAATCTCCTCTATAACGAAGAACGAACAATGAATAACGAACTGAAGGGGAAAAAACAAGTATTATGAACCATCAACTACCTATTACTTACAATTGATAATACCGTGTAAAAACTAAAAACATTTAGTACACATTTCATATTATGATGATCATCAGGTAATTTAATATTCAAACATCTTCAAAAAATTCTCATCATTATCATCAACATTATGTGTATAGTGTGTACATTTTAGGGGATTTTTTCACCACTTTTTAACCATGTTTCTTCTCTCTACATTCTACACTGTACACTGTACACAATCCAATCACACTTTTACTTATTGTTACTGCCGACAGCCTACAGAAAAGAAGATAACACAACTCGTTGACAATAATTATCATGCTTGTCCTTGTTCAAAACAATTAACGCTTATTAGAGAAAATATATTTTTTCTATATACCAAAAATGTTTTTTGATATGGAATATTGACTTTTTTCAGAGGATTTTTTTATATTTTGGAATTTGGAAACTCTCACGAGTCAATTCGAGTTTGTTTGCCTAATTTGCAAATTAGGTATTAGGTGTCATATAATGTTTACAATCTAAAATTCGGCAATTTAGATAGGCATAAAAAATATTTTATATTTTATATATTATATTGATGGTGAAAACAAGAAATCAATATAAATCTTAACATTTGACTCATCGCCCTTTTATTTTAGAATTAAGTACTCAAACAAGCTTTTTCTTCTCACGTTTGTCCCTAAGTATTTTGTCATACTATTTATAATTGAATAAGTAGGATTTAAATTTGAAGTAGATAAAAATTTTCATTCAACTGGCTCAGTTTTACATAACTAATATTGTTAATTAGTTGTCATTTATGCTTTAGCACTAAGCGTTGCAGAGTATGCAGAAAAAGATTATTTTTAATGTATGCATAAAAATTGAGCCTCTACATTTCTTTCTCGTGCTTGCAAATTTACATGACGTACGACTGACTTACTACTTACTACTATAGCTCGTGTTTTACAACAATTTATCGTACAATTTACACCTTTCTCTGTTACTGTTTTATTTTTGTCTTCATAATACTTATACAATGACACAGAATTTGTAAAGTAAAGTATTCATTTTCTGAACATAATAATATATATGTAACAAAAATAATTAAAAAAATTATTACAGTCATTAACGTCTACACCTGTAGGAATTTTTAAGTGGAGTGGAAAATGGAATACTTTACACTCTTCTCATGAACGTTTCCTTTCTTTCCTTTGTTTCGCTCGTACCTCATATAGAGTATGGAGTATGGTATTTAAGCATATTTAAACTGGGTGAAAAGTAAACTACATGAGAAATTGTACAAACAACAAACATGTGTGTGTAGTGTGTAGGTTGTAGGTTGGTATTTCTCATGTTATATATTATTTACTCCGGAAATTCTTCCTCTTTTTTTTCACTACTCACCAGCCGATAGCCAATGTACTTGTAACTCACAACTCACAACTAGAACAAACACATTTTTTGTAGATCACAAAACATTGCAAGTACATATTATTTTCCGACCTCCGACCTCCCTTTATCAAGTATCAAGAAGAAGAAGAAGTTGTACAATATATTTTGTACATGCTCGTATAAAGTATAAACTGTGCACTGTGCAAACTACTAACGGACAGTTAATAGTAAATAGTAAAGTGGCCGTCAGACATTAGAAAATTGTTACAGGAATAGCAAAAAGTCGTGGGCACTATCAGATATAATATATAACACAGAATACAGACTATAGACACAATTTAAGTGTTACTAATATCTTTATTTTATGCTCTCCTCTCTCCTCCAATTTCCAACATGTGTACAACATTTATTACCTGTTATGATGCGTAAAAGATCATAATGTATCGTATATACTCAGTTTTTACTCAGAATTCTGTAACTTACTTTAATCATGATGATATTGCATTTTGAGTCATAATAATTATCATTACTCTACAAGCTACACGACGTGAGACCTGAGACATGAAACGCGTAGACTGCAGACTGCAGAGCTTAGAATGTAACAAGTAATAAGCAGACTTATTATTCAAGTTCACTTGCTTTGTTTTCAGGGAATAAAAGACTGTTGTGGGAATTCTTCGGTCCATTTTCCATTATTCTACATTTTAAATGCTTTAATGTCATTTTTAAGCTCCTGTCGCCTCCTTCTCTTGTCTGTCGTCTGCACAATACACAGTCTTCTTCCATCTTAAAGTTGTCGATAATATGTTCTGAATCTGAAATTAAATATCGAGCATTGTAGAAACATTATTGCTGATTTTAAAGAATAATTAGAGTAGATTTATACTTATAAAGTTAACTTATAATTTATAATGCCACTGTTCAAACATTCCTCCAAACTCCAAAATCGGAAAATAAATCAGAAAGTGAGTTCATCATTCATCATGCATTTTAAATTTTATAGATAAAAAGTTCGAGGTCTCAGAACTTAGAAATCGAAATTGTCATTCAATTTTCTTTAATTCAAAGCGCAATAAACCATAAAGTAGGGAGCAATAAAAATAGGAAATAAGGAAATCTATTATGTCTCGTCCATATTTTCCATTATAAGAAAGTGTTAAGTGTGCGATGTGCGATAATAATTGCTGCTTTTAGTATTGACTATTGACTAATATTGACGGCTGATGATTGACAGCATCATTACGCATTACATATTAGGTATAAAATTAATAGTGTTGTGCAGAGGAAAGTAGACAGAAATCTCAATAACTACCGATCTAATGAAATATGAAATGAAAAATTAATCGTCCGAGAAAGAAAAAAACTTGAAACGGAACTCCTTTTCTTTTATCGATTTTCTAATAGTTATGATTATGGTCACTACATATTACATATTACATGAGATTTTAGCTTATTTGACTTGTGAGACACATTCATAATCAATAATCAATGGGTAATTTTACATTTTACATTTAAGTATCTCTTATCTGTACTTGGGACTGGGAATGTTGTACGTTGTACGTTGCACATTATTCTGCACGTTTTACATTTTAGAGCTCAGAGAACTCAATCAAACTAACAACTATTTGGACATGAGACATGAGGAAAATGAAAATACCAAGCAGCAATATAAAGAATAAAGAATAAAAATGAACAATGAAAAATGAAATGAAAATAGGAGTGAGATCACATAATCATTAAGTACACTTGTCAACGTGTCAAGAAGACCGGTAATCTGTAACTTGTAAACAGTAAATAGAGAAGCATTAAAATAATTATTACGCTAGGCTCGTTTCAGATCAACTATCAACTATTTTCCCTTTCTATCAAACATCAAAACATCAAACATGATACATGATGTAGCAAAAAATAGAAAAAATCCAATACATGTGTTGATACGCACTTGTGCATTGTGCATTTTTAACTACGAAGCCAGATCAGGATTTTTTCCGTCATACTCGTAATGAGCAAGAATGAAAGCAGATGAAAACTGGAATTAATTCTTTCTGCATTTTTATATAAGTTCTGCACACTACATTGTAAACTGTACACGTATGACGTATTCTGCAGCATTAAACACTCAAAGCTCAAAGCTAATCACAAACAAGAGTACATAATAAAAAGGAAGAAAATAAATGCAGAGATTGATTCAAATTTCTAATTGAATGAAAAAAACTTGACGGATCAAGCTACAAGCTACACGTTTTAAAAAAGTAAATTAAAAGAAGGGTAGGGACTGATTACTGATTAGTGATCGTTGGTCATCCCTGACGGAATCAAAAATCAAGACAGGAGACAGGAGAAAACTATTTAAAAAGTTAAAAGGCGTATAATGCAATTAAAACTACAAATACCTTTGTTTTGTATTTTGCATGCTTTAGGTATGCTTTTGTTACATGAAAAATGAAAATGTAAGTAAAAAATGCAAGTTGAGACGGATGCATCAATTTCTCATTTGCAGATATTGAATTAAACATCTTTCTTTATAAAGAATAAAGAAAGATGGAGACAATGACAAAGAAAGCGACACAAGTTTGTAAACATTTTGTTGCCGTATTTGGAAAAAATCAAGTCCGTGATGTTTGTCTCCCATTTCTTGTCTTTTGTTCTTGATAAAAGTGGCGACTCACCATTTCTAGTATTGAGTATTTGCTTACGCTTTATGTGCTACAGTTTCTCGCATTTAAAACACTTTATTTTCTGTATTTTGTTTCACATTCCACATTCAACGTCTTAATTTCAGATAGCGTTTTTGTATCATTTACATCAGTATCAACATACTCAAAGCTTAAAGTAAAAGTATCTAACTTTACAAAATTAGAAAATTCGTGTAATTCTACCCCGTTTTGACTACAATAATTATAAATGGTAAATAGTAAATACTCACGATCTGACATCAAACTTCAACCGTCAACAATAATTTTTACATTTTACCATTATTTAGCAAAGTCACAAACAGTTGATAATAATATGCACTTAAAAATACTAAAGAAAGGATGGAAAGGATAAGAAACTAAATAATTGTGCTTACGTGAACTACGTGAAAAAAGTTGAGCACTGAGAGTTGGTCAACATCTTTTTCATCTTTCTCTTTTGTTCCGGCTTTTACACTCTTGTTGTATGTTGTGTGTACCTACTCGTATTTATTTATTTATGACCATGTGGGCATTTATATGAGCAATTTAGGTTTTTTAGAACAATCGATCCACATTTTATTACCATATTACATAAAATAAATGAAATTTACGAGAAAGTTATACAAGTTATCCTTATAGTGCTGTAGATTTTTGGGGGGAATAATGAATATCATGTCGTACCAAATTAAGTCTCCATCGTCCACTGTCATATCGCTCCATTTATCATTGATCCTTTATCTCTCTTTTAAGAATTAAAGAGGAGAAAAGAAAGCTCAATATAAAATTACTCCCTGTTAAAATGAAGCACTTATTAGTTTTTAGTTCCTCGTACCAAAAAATGGTCAAAAACTCATAAAAATAAAAATGCATGTGCAATGTGCAGTTTTATTGAATATTGAATGTTGAAAGAGAAATCAGAAATCAGCAACATTGTTTCAAGTTTCAAATCAATGCTCAATAGACTGACCCACAAGAGCCCGAACTTAAAATTCCCAAGTGTTTACAATTTGTACACGTCAAATATAGAAAAATTAGATTCTCTGCCAAGTTTAGAGTCGACCCGACTTGACATAGGAGTAATTTGACGAAGACAAAGTCTCAAATTTGTATGTGATTTGCAAAAAAATTTCAAGTTTTTGTTCAATTTGAACGCCGTTTACGCAAATATTCCTGTAAAAAGTACCACACGAATGCATAGATCATCGCATGATTTCGATTGGTGCTTCTAACTGCAGTATTTGTTTAAAAGCGGACTAGAAATCGAACAGGAACTTGAATTTTTTTTGCAAATCACATACAAATTTGGGCACTTTGACCTCGTCAAATGACCCCTGAATCAAGTGAACGAGTCGGGTCGACTCGAGACTTGACAGAAAATCTTATTATTCTGAATTTAACATGTTCTAATTGGGAAAACTTGGGATTTTTACGTTTGGGCTCACATGGGACAGTCTAATGCTCAATTACAGCTCCATTTGCAAGGCATTAAAAATTAATACACGTTACATCACCCATCAACAATCCATCCATAAAAATATTTAATCATATAAACTTTAAAGCTGAAAAAAGATTCTTGAGTCATAAACAAGAAGAACTGAAATGCTAGACAAAGCTTTTTTTTTGAGCTGTGTGCTCTGTGCTCTGTTTTTGTCGTAAAATTTTCTTTTTCGTTAATAATTGACGAAACCAACACTATAAGTATTAAACATTGACGATTGACGATTAAACAATTTATTCTTATTAAATTCTCATTCATACCATTTTAACTTTTGAGCTCAAAGCTCAAGACTCAAGACTGAAACCGAAAGTGCAAAAAAAACTAACAACGCAACAAAATACAAAATACGCATGCTACGTCAAATGAAGAAAAAAAGCCGATATTCCACCCAACAGTCAAGAGTCAAAACTCTAGACGCAAGACTTGAATTGAAAATGAAAATAGAATGAATGAAATCGAAATTATCATATGCTGTTGTGTTTGGTTGTTACATACATGCGTTGAAATATTGTTGTTTTACCACTACTTTTTATCTTCATTTCCCCTCAAATCCACAGAGCTACAGAGAATTCACAATGTATAA
>JABASP010002613.1:0-18876 GCA_019776565.1 Sminthurinus signatus | reverse complement strand
GATGTATAATATATAATTGTTTGAAAAAATGAGAAAATTGCAGATTGTATTCAAAATTTACATATAAAAAGTTCTTAGTCAGTTGTTTTCTTTCGAATCATTCCGTTTTTCACTGAAATTTGACTATTTCAAGCCATTCAACTTGTTCCAGCTCCTATATGTTTTTGTCATGTTTGTTGTTATAAGTACAACTGCTGATCTGTGATCTGAGATTTGAGAATTGTGAGACATTCTCAAATTACAGAACATGTTGTACTCTGTAGAGACTAAATATGCAAAGACTATAATATTCTTGTAGTTTTGTGGTTAATTTACATACTTACATTTTGTACTTGTATTAAGCCTTACATTTTGATTTCTTCCAAGTACTTTGACTCATGAATGTCTCAATTACTATCATCGTCTGTGGTTTCAAATGGTTTGAAATCCTATCGATAATCACAAGTGAAGATTGGAGATTTTGCGTATATGTAAAAATGGCGGTGTCCTTTCATGCGAAAATATTAATGATGATCTGTCTTGTGAAGACTAATTGGGAAAATGTTGAGACTTTTACCATTTAATATACAGTTTTGCCTGGATTAAAGATTAAAGCGTTAATGCTAGGTAACATTTTTTCTTAATCTTTCTACAATCTTATTTAGAAAAGTATTTGAATTCTAAGAAATTGACATTTTTGCCATCAATGAGAAATGTGAAATGACAAAAAGCGCAGTATAATATGCGAATAAAAGCAAAGTAAAATGCATAATATCGTCAAATGTGAAAGAACAAGTTATTTACAGTTTATATAGTTGTAGGACTAAAATCCACCAAGCAAAATGGACAGGAGATTAACCATCACCCATCATATATGAAGTGGAAACACAAAAAAGACATAAGTCGAAATGTAAATTTATTAAGGACAAAAGATCAAGATCCATCATCAGTATCATACAAAATATAATGTATAATATATAATACACAACATGTTGAGTGTGTTGACGTGTGGAGGTTCAATCTTTTTGGCCATTAATATTGTAGTCTCAAGTCTCAACAATGAAACAGTGTGGGGTGTCGAGAGGAGTTAGTATCAAGTATCAAGTTAAGGCAGTAGATTTGGAATCCGTAAAAGTAACAATTATGACATCATCATTTTTTAGAACATTTTTCTTTCTCTAGAGTAGAATGAATAATGAATAATGGTAAATTATATTAAATTGATACATTATAAATTTAAATAATATGAATATGAAAATACTAGGAAAGTTGAAATAAGTAGGAGATATGAAGAATGACCGGCCATTTAAATGTTGCATGCTGATTTGGAACAGTGAGGGGCTTTCATCTAATATCTAATAGAACATAAAACGCACGTCGTTTGCATCTCCACGTGTAATTGAATATGAGTTTTTGGATTTTTTTTTACGTTTTTTAGTGAAACTAGATGATGAGTGATGAAGTGGTTTCTGGGATATGATGAGACGTTCTCAGTACATGCACAACACACAATAATACAATTTGACACTTACTTTTAACTCGTTTCATTTGATTTGTAACTCTACTTGGGCAAATATAATATATTTCTCCTCTATTAACTTTCATGTATTATGAATCCTATAGTTTTCAGTTCATCTTCTTTTTATTCTACCTTTTTAACCAAATATATGTAATATGTACTATGTACACATACATTGTCTAAAGACATAAAAATTCTACATTGTTTTTGCATGAGTCTTCTCCAGCCCTCTACATCGGCACATAATCATCAAATAAATATATTGCTCATCATGATGTTTATCAGACAAAAAGAGGGTGTAATTTATTTGTCTTAATATTGAGTAAATAATAATAAATAATGGTAATGAATTGGGTGTATCACAGCACATCACAAGTATATCTTTAGTGTGTATTACGTATTACTCAAGTCTCTCAAGTAGTTGGTACTTTTATTTGAGATTCGAGCTTCGAGCTTCCAGGCAAACTGCTCCATTTTCTTGCATATTTTATGCTTTGAATTATCATTTTAAAGATCTCTACTACTACTACTAATACTACTACTACTACCTCATCAAAATGAGAATAGAATCAAAGTTATTTTACATGTAGAGATTTTCAGGTTTTCTTTTCAGTAGGAGATGCACTGAATTTTTAATTTCATTTCATTTCATTGGTATGCGTCTTTGCCTCCACAACTTTGTACAATGTACAATTTATACATTGTCCTTTTATATAAAGTATATAATATGCGTACTCTGGTTTTTTTATTTTGCTCATTGTTGACGCTGTTAAATGTTAAATATGATCTTGCACTGATTTGCCTCGAGATTTATTTGTTCATGAATTTTTATGTGCGTGTGTACGCTGTCTCTTCTTCTTTCCTGAATCGTTAGTGATCATACTTACTTTTCAATGTTCAATTTTGAGTTTGAAGTTTTGAGTACTTAAGAAATATCAAATAGTAACCACCTTTTTATTGTTTTCAGTGGCAAAAGTGGCAAGTAAAAGTGAAAAGAGACAAGAGAGATTTCAAGATTCCAGAGCAAACTGGAAGAGCGATGAACGATAAAATTGATTGATTGGCGTACAAGACGACGCTTATTGGCATGAATACTTTTTCTGTCTTGCTCATTTCTTATGTCTTGTATTCTTGCAGGTCTCCTGCATGTCGTATATATATATAATATATAGTGAAAATGATGAGAAGAGTCTCATAGTAAAAGGGGTAGAGAACGAAAAAGGTGGGGGGAGCAGTTGAAAATACTGAATACAAAATACAAAATGTAGACACTAGACACTAGACATCTTTTAACATGCATATCTACATATTATACCCATTATGTATATTACATGAGAGTTTATTGCTGGAAAACCGGTAAGATTGATAGATGATGGTGAGGAGGAGAGAAAAAAAAACTCGTCACATTATTTATGTAATGTAAGGTTAGGATTCTTGTTGCTGTTATCACTGTGAAACACAGTGTAGAATTGTACGAATGTACATATCAACATTTTCGTAATTCGTATGCATAATAATATAATATACTTTGTATACTCTATCTTGAGTATCAAACTCAACTTTGCCAATGCTCTCTCACTTAAAAAAAAATGTTCAAAAGTATCTATCCCCCATTTGGCTATTTTATTATTTTAAACCATACTTGGTTTAAAATGGGATGTCTGTGATATCTGACTAGGAAAAGAAAAGGTATACATATATTATGCAAAAATGGATTGAGGAAAGATAATAATTGTCCGATTCCTCTTCGATTCAGTTTCAATCTTCTTTTCAGTGTGGACGGTCAAGTTTCTTCTGACTCCAGAAAATTATTGTTATATCTTTGTAAAGCGACAGGAGCACTTAAACATTTTACTATCAGTACGTTGACAATTTACATTAATGTATTATACTCTTTATCTCGAATACTTTGATTTTCTACAGTTTAACATTTAACATGTTTTAGTTACAAATTATTGGAATTTTTTGAAACACGGCACAAGGGAAATGTGCGTTTTTTTATTGATTTGCGAAAAACTGACTTTGTTTCTTAATCATTTTTTTTACAGTGAGTCGAGGAATTGTTCTTGCCCTTTTGGCTGTTGTTGCCATTTCCAATGTTCAAGGTATAAAATTTACAAATAACATTGATTGATCATAGATTAAAGTTCTAAAGAACAAGGAGTTTTTTAATCCCCATTAATTTTCTTATTCTTTAGCTTTTAAACGACTGAGACAAGAAGATTCATGTACTGAAGAAGGTAAGAATTTTTCAAAATTAGTCAGACCATCCATGTTTCTACAAAACAAGTATCAACAAGAAATTTTAACACTTTTTGAACTCTTCTTTCATTGAAAAAAACTAGGATTTTTCCAAAATCAAAATGATTGCCAAAAATTTTTCCGATGTGCTGGACACCCCGCTGAAGACCCAGCTGAAGTTCAAACAATCAAATACGAATTCTCTTGCCCACCGGTAAAGACCTTGTACCTTCTTTTTCAATATCATTTTAACTACAAAAACAACTGTCTCATGTTTCTTGTTTTTGGACGTTTTCTGTTATTTAGGGAACAATCTACGATGAATCCATTTCTGCTTGCAATCACATGTATGCCGTTGAAAATGTAACACCCGAATGTATGGCTCAAGCCGATGCTACCCTCCAAGAAATTTACCAAAGAGTAGATATGACTCAACAAGAACAAATGCCTATGTATCAACAACGATTTTTTTAAACATTTGAACTTATTATCATTCTGAACCTTTTTTATTCTCTCATTTCCCCCTCATTATTGAAATTCATGTAATCTATACTTATTATTTGTTCATTCTTTGGTTTTTAGTGTTTCCCTTTCCTAATTTTTAAGTAGTGGAGGATTTTGTAATTTTTATATATTTTATGAATATAGAATGGTCAGTCCTAAATTATTTCATTTCTCATGCAACTTTTATGTATATCTTATATGCTGAAGCTTTGATTGGGCTAATTTGATATTTTAATGTAAGCCATTTTTCATAAGTTCAATAAACAGAATTTTTTACCACCAAATATTTGTGGAAAAGAGTGAAACAATTTAATGAAACGTTTTTGATTGTTGTGTGTTATTAGATTAATCTTGTGCTTGTAAAAGCATTTTTGAGCAGCTGTATTCAAATTGAAATTATTTTGCATAAAATTCTTATTTTCATTTTTCCATTTATAAGTATACATATGTGAAATTCTAAATACTAACAAATGAATTCACATTTCATGTAAATTCTATCTTTTATGGATTCACTCAAAGATTAAAAATAGGCATACTTAATACATGTACAATGTACAGTGTTGTTTTCAAAAGGGAATTTGGTGTAAAACTGGATGGAACCAGAAGTATCGATAAAAGTCTTTTTGTAGATAATTTTATGAATGACTGATGAAAGAGCTTTAAACGTTCACATTTGAATCCCAAAAGAGAGCTATGACGCGTTTGAGCACTGTACTTGGAATAAAACCTTATGTCACCTGTTTAGGCTGTGTGTAGTGTGGAGTAGTTGAATTTTCCTCTCACTCCTTCCCTCGGGAGGTGATGAAATATGGAGAAGACGAGAGGGATTCAAGATAAACATTATTGTACATTGTACATTGTACACACTTGCAAGTTTTTCACTCACATGTTTCTCCTGCGTGACTAAGAATGATGAATGTTGTTAAAAATCAACAATGTATAACACACAATAAAAATACACGAATTGTGCAGGTGCAAGCACAAAGTTATAAAGTTCCGTAGGTTAAAAATCTTTAAACCGATGAATTTTATATGAATTTAATTTGAACAAGCAGCATAATAATTCAGTGGTTTAAATTTATAATTTTACATACAAACTTTGTTCGGCAGACAGAGAGACGCGGTACATGTAATTATAATACTTGGGTTCATTTGTAAATTTAATCTACATATTTTTGATATCTGTGCCATATTACAGTGTATAGTGTATGCATATCATTATGCTACTGAATTTACATGTATCCACATAATACTATTAAGGGAAAGGCTATACTGAATCCGAATTCTCTATTGTACTGCATCGAAAGTAAAGGGGGCAATTTACTCTTCCAGTATCTACATTTTTGAGTGCTTTTTGAAGAATTTGTGGAAGAGAACAAAGCACTACTTTCACGGGACTATTATATAGTATGAACTTGTATCACGTGTTGTTAACGTGTTTGTGAAGGGGAGGTGTAAATTTTATTTCATTTGCGAATATGAATTTGCATTTATTTCCACTTGAATAAGCCTTTATACAAAATACAAAAAGCATTTCAAATCTATGTAAGATGACGTTTTTCGGGTTTTCATCATGTCATGTACAATGTACAATGTACATGCTGCATAGTAACTTGTACGTTTGGTTCCAAAGTCAAGCTCATGATCGACTTGTTAATTTTGCACAGTTCTATGTTTCACCTTTTAACAAATTCATAAGTCATACGAAGTTTAAAGTATAACTTTTATTCATTATTCAATCAGTAGATTGATCTACATCTTAAACGTTTCTTATCCGTGATGTGAGGATCACTGGTGTAGTAAATGTCCCTTGATACTGCTAGTTTCTAGTATACTGCGTCGAGGTAATAATGAGTCATCGTTAAGAAATATATCAGAAATTATAGTAGTAAACAGTATTAGTAAATGTGAACACCCTCTCGATGTGTACGTGCGTATTGATTATTGACATTAATAAACAAAGCCAGAGAAAAACAAAGTTATCATTAATGTCAAAATTCTGTACGATATGTATACAAGAATAACAATACTACAAGAGTAAGTAAGAGCTTTAGTTGGTGTTTTTTGTATCAATGATCAATACTAATGTGTAAATATGTACACTGTACCCTCTATATTTTACATGTATCATGTAGCACAAAGTTCAACATGTTGTCGCTCTAACGTTTTGTCTTGAACGCACATAAAACATGAACTATGAACTATATTATGAAGGCTTGAGTTTTCTCCGTGATTCACTGTTTTATGAAAATATACAATCAAAATTGTAAACTGCGTATGGAAAATTTGTTTTGTGAAAAAATTCCATTGTGTTTGACGTCAAGTAAATTATTTTTAAAATAAATGTACGAGATACGAGCTCCTTCTCACTTCACACCTCTCACCTTGCACTTACCTCTGTTACAAATTTGGTTGTTGAGCTTATTGTGGGTGCGTACTGCGTACAGCGTACAGCGTACAAGGTACAATTATAAAAGAGCAAAGAGCAAGAAACAGGAGATGTACGTATGTCGTATATGTCGTATATTATGTTGTATTGTATTTGTGGTTTGTAGACAAAAATAAAATCATCCATGTACACATATTATATCAAAGGTATTCATCCCAAAATAATATTGTCTAAAATTTTGAATCCTTATATTGTGATATTTATATGCTGAACAAAATGATCAAGATATAGAATAGCGTTGTTGTGAATACAAGTTACAAAACAACTCTGCAAAGCTAGAAGCTAGACTAAAGTGATGGAGGAGAATAATTGATTTTTTGTATACAATTTATTGTATATTACCTAAGAATAGTTAATACTTTGAACCATGATGGGAACATGTAGTAGCACGTGCTTCATAAAGGTCTCATTGATCTATATAGAAATGAATAATTTTTTGTCAAATTCTGTCAATTGTTGAATGCACCTAGCTTCTATAGCTTGAGTCCCGACAGTTGCCAGATTTTTAGATGAGAAATTTCGCTGGGAAGTAATTTTAATTCCATCTTAACTCAAATGTTGTTTTCCCATTTGACTCACAATACACACATGTTTTGTGTCGCGTTTAAATTTTAAATCATTGTACATTGTATTCATGTATAATTTTTTTTTTAATTATATACCGCATGAAATTTGCGATTCAACAAATAGTACTACAAGTATGTGTTGACGATGTATGTTTACGTCTGTGCGTTTGAAAAATTACAATAAGAATAATTATTGTTATTAATAATACAAGTTATTATGACTTGTTACTAACAAATTGTTAGAGGAAAAGGTGAATTCAAATTTGAGTATGGTTTGTCAATTACATAATCATAATTCAATTTATGAAAAACTCGAACCTGGGAAAAAGCTGTATTTTTATTTTTTACTTAACATTTCCAATTTTGAATGATCGTGATAAAAATAAATATGACGAGTTTATGTATACATGTACTAATGTATTAGTTATTACTAGTGGATAGTGGATGTCTATTCGTTTCCAGTTTCCAGTATAACATGCTCAATATTTCCCCAATAAGTTACCCTACAATGAATTTAATTATAGCTCACATTAACTGTAGCTATTGTGATAATTATTCCCTTTGTTGATTCGCCGTAGCAATAAATAGTATCTAAAGCTCTGAAGCTCAATGATTTTTATTTTAGGAATGAAATAAATTTATAAGTTGAAGAATTTCTGCAGAATAACTTTTACCTTTTACCTTTTAGGTACTCCTCTGCGTACTTTCCAAAGACCACGTACGCAACACAAAAAAAGAAAAGAGGCAGCTGAAAATATTCACATTTCATCCTGTATTTAGTTTTGATATGCAAATTGGTGAATATTGAGTAGTTTATCTCAAAAAGATTGTGTCTGAACGAGATTATTTACTAATTTGTTGTATTGCATGTGTACTGTGTACTTTGTATACGAACATTTTTTTGAATTTAAATTTGCAAATATTAGCATTTAGCATATTGTTGTGTCAATGTGTTGTGTCAAAAACACGTGCTTGTATGTCTTTTTATAGACATATCAATTTATCAGTTGGATATATTATGCATAGATATTCTTTCTCAACTCTAGAAAAATCAAGTTTATCAGTCAGAAATAAAAAACTACATGTACATTAGAGCTAGATGATAGAAAATACAGACATGTGTAGATGAAAGAGATTCTTTTTTGAGATTGATCACAAAAACTAATCTTTGGATATATTAGTGATTAGTATATTAAAGCAGAGACAATTAATAAGGTCAAAAACACATGAAGTAAACTGTATAAAATGTACGAGGATGGTCAAAAATGTACCAAAATTCGTTTCTTTGCAGTTTTGCAACAATCTTAGAACTTGTGAGTCCTTGTAGAGTAATACTTTGTACAAACTACAGCACCCTTACACCCTTACATCTCTGCTGAAGTAAATGTTTGATCCTGGCGGATAAACTGGTAGCTATGATTGTTTCCAATAAATTTTATTTAAAAAAAAGTGTTATTTTGGTTATTGTTTTTGTTGTGATCCATCTGATACTGCAAACTGTAAAGAGTGTGAAGTTTCTCGATTCAGAGTTGACTGTAAAAATTTATTGGCCGACGGGGTAATTTGTAACATGAAGTACTTTTAGCTAATGAAGATTAATTTCCCTGTACACTGAATCCAAGTTGACTTCATTCAAACTATTTTTTTTCTAGGGTATGAGGTGTGGAAGAAAGGATAAAAAGATTAAAATAAAAACTTTTTCTGTCATGTCCTTACATACTATACAGACGCTAGACTACAAACAAGGAAAAGTATTGAGAAAGGATTCTTTTTTCCATGTATACATGTGCGGCACTCATTATTTATTCAATACAGTACTTTTGGGTAATCATAGTTTGTATTTTTGCTTATTTTTTTTACACCTCACAATTTTTACTGATTGTGCTAATTCGTAGCATTTTATAATGTGTTGAAAAATTGCTTATAATACAAATACATACATAATACGTATAGATAGAACATAGAAGTAATATTTGGGATTCGGAATATTTGTAATGATGGTGATATTTTATGGAAATGACAAACAAACGATTATCACCCCTATTATTATTAATGGCTTCGTACTATAAACTCTTTTAAACATTAGACACGTTTTACTTTATCAATACTGGTTTTTTACACAATTAAGAGTTGGTTTATCGGTGTAATATTTTTGAGATTTGAGATTATCTGTTGTTTTTTTCTTTGGCAAACAACAACATCCGTATAATTACTATGCAACAAAGTCTTGATTGAGATAAAAATACCCAGAAGGTATCAAGTATGTAGAAGAAAGCACAAAAGAGAAAGAAATGTAATGAGTAATGAGTACACGTTCTCCTTGTGTTCTTTTACTCTTTTAGACTTTTTGATATGGGAACTTAAGTCATTGTAAATTTTCGTACAAACTATACAAACAATCCACTGCTGTTATCAGAAAAAGAAGAGTGAGTAACCATATTTCACTGAATTCTCTATAATAAGGGAATTGCATAGTTTATTGTGTAAAGCTCATTCAAAGAATTCATCTACATATAAATAGCGTTATTTCCGAATGTATTATCTCGTAGGGTTCCAGATTGGAAATAAATATTTTTCCCCAGGAAAGGAGCATTGACGTAATTCACATCCGGACATGATAACACATTTAGATACAAGATACACACTACTTGTCTTTGTAATTCATAACTGATTATTTTTGTAGTTGTTTCCAGCTTAAAGAAAGAAACGAGACTTGTACTTTGTCATTGTCTTTCGATCCCAAGCTCAAAATATCCTTAGCATATCAAATCTCGAATAAAATTGAAATACCTACAGGATGTCAACAAAAAAGTACAAGCAAATATTATGACATAATATGAAATGGACTTCCAACAACATGGCTACCTTACTAGCAAAGTTTCAATACAATCACAACTACCAACCACGATACTGTAGCACTTAACATTGTCTTGTCTTGTAGGTATGCATGTCGCCCATTTATGTAAACGATTGTTTTTACTTTGTGTCTATGTTTGTTAACATAAGTGGTGTGTTGGTCGCGCTACCTTTGTTTACCTTGCATTTGAACTAATATAATTTATGTGCAAAATTTCAAAATGGTAGGCAAATGCTTGTTGGAGAATAAAAGCTTTCAACATGTGTGTGTGTGTAATGCATGTAGAATGTAGATTGTAGACTCAATACTCAATATTTTAGTGCATCAAACCTCATTTGATTGTGTCTTTGGAATACATAACATGGCACATATTGATTTATGGTACAAGCTTGTAATTTTTAAAATAATCATAGTCCGAATTGCATAAATGTTTTCCAAATAGAAATGTACATTGTACATACATACGCACACATTTTATCAGGACGTGGCTCGTCCGACGAGCAGCACCATGTTCCTTTTCTTACCAGGAATAGGCTCTGACAAAGCACCCGACTTTAAATTCCGTGAAAGCTGAATCCGAACGGAAACAAATAGTTAAACTAATTATAATTAGGTATTGTTCTAAAGTTTAGAGTCTAAACAGTGAGTTGAATGTTCAGATGTTTGCTGGCATTTCACTACAATTTAAATTCCGGGAATGTGAGATACACACAGTGAACTATTAGTACTAATAGTAAATCAGCAAAGTAAAATCCTAGTACATCACACACTGTTCAGTACATAGTGTACAGTGAACAGTGTACACACAACACACATCATCCTGCTGACGTTGCTTACAATCCGTTTTACATCTTTGTGATGAGGGATGAGGGATGAGGAAAACCTAGATAAAAATAGAACTGCTTATCAAACCAAACCAACAATGTAATGTTTTTTTACTTTTAGTACTTACTGTCTTACGTTGTGTTGTTTGAATTCATCGCTGGAATAATAATGGCAAGAATTTAGAATTTGTCACATTGATAGAGTTTTCCACAATGACAACTATGATAGAAGCAACAATAATACACATCAAAAACCAAAATTCATACGCATGAAAATAAGATAACAACATTTGATTTAGTGTTAAAAAAGCGACGATTTTTTTAATACAAAACTACAAAATGAGCGACTATAGTTGACGATACGGAATATGGAAAATAGTAAACATATTATGAATGACGATGAATAATAATAGAATTATACTATAAGTCTGTAATTAGTTAATAGCTCAGGCGGATTGTCAGTTTTTCAGTTTTACTCTTCTTAAATACATGTATCTCATGACGTGTGTATTATGTACAACTTAAATATTGTACACATGTACATAGACATAATATGTATATATATTTATGTAATTTTCATTCATGTGTGTTTACAAAACGAACAAGTGCGGAGAGAGAGAGAGAAAGAGAGATCCAGCGCGCATCTATCAGCATTCAGCATGCTGATGTGTATTGTGCACTATTTTGTATAAGTTCGTGTGGAATAAAAAGCAAGCCGAACAAAGTAATAATGATATACAATTGAGGAAAGTCAGAAAAATAAAATAAATTATAATTGTGATAGATGAATGCATAGTTTAATATTCGGCTCAGCAAAAACTATATAAGTCATTTGAAAAATATGATCATTACCTGACTCACGTCAAAGCCCTTCTCCAAAGCAAACAGTACATAAATAGGTACATCTGTAATTTTGATTTACTCTCTTTGCTGACATTTTGGTCCTCTCCTTGTTCCTAATATCAATCATATACACACTCCAACACAAAGAAATTAACACATACGAACATAAAATAAGAGATAGCTACGTTGTACGTTGTACTAGAATTAAAGTTAATTATTAAGCCTTTTACAAAAAATACAAATAATACAAAATATAAAACTCTAAATCAAATAAAAAAATTTAGCAGCTATAGGCCACAAGTATTATATTTTATATTATTGCACTTAATATCTCGTGTGATTTCAAGAGAAAGGGAAATAAATAAACTACACACACACACATATTATATATATTTATACCTAGTTTTTTCTGTTTCCAAAGATAGAAAGTACTGATAATTATTTTCTCATGTACGTAACGTGTGCTGTAGAGTATTATAGTCTACCAATTTCTACATGCATTTTACTGCCGTGTTTTACAAAATCCTTGAAATTGTGCATCAGATGATAAAAATTTATTAGTAAGTGTAAAAATAACTACTGAATAAAACGTGAGTTTTTAAGCAGCATTAAGGCGTTCTGTGGTGAAAACCTCTCAATTCTCAAAAGTAAAAACAATAAAACATCCACGTTTCACAACAACCGTGTGTCGTGTGTTTGCAAGCTGCTGCTTCTGCTGCTGCTGCTGTTTGATCGACTCAACCACTGATGAATTGGAAATTGAAAGGAGAAAAAAGGACAACAGCGCACATACTGGCAACAAACAAAGGCAGCTTTAATTAAATTGCAATAATTTCCCAAAAACTTGAATGCTGATCTCTAAATTGTAAATACCGTAAAAGATTTTTACATCTAAACTAAACATTGTTATTATCATTATTATATAGAGTAATAAGAGAAACAATTTAAATTCCTAGTTGAACTTTGAACTTGAACCAAGAAAGATAAAGCAATATTTTATGTAATAAGACCAGCATAAACTTTTGATATTCGTATCTTTTATAATGCGTAATAAAGGCTTGCATTTTGTTAGTTTATAAGTATTAGTCATTGTTACTTCATAAGTGTGACATAAATTTAGGGAATTCCATGACCTCAGTTTTCTCTTTTATTCACCTCATCAGAGGTAATTGACAGGAGTTGTAGTGAAAGAAAAAGATGGGATAATCAATCATCTACGTCTAAAATCCATCTAGATACATAGATCCAAGGTGATACTGTTGAATGTTGAACTTGACATTGAATTACAGATTGTGTTAATCAGTCTAAAATGCATACAAAGAACAGTGTGTGCTATATATTTCTTTAAAGAACAGATGAATCAAGTGGATCTTGTTATTACAAGTAGATGTTTAAACTATCAAAATAGTTAACAAGTCCTGTATAATTAATTTCATGTGTAGCACGTAGATGTGTGTGCACTTAAGTCTTGTTGAATGATAAGTGAAATAGAGTTCTGTAATCATTATTATTGCAACAATTCTTGTATATTTTAAAATGGTTGCACCAGTAGTCATTGTGAGAACTGTGAAGTAAGATATATTATGTATTAATCTTTCCATCTTCTATCTCTTGTCACGAGTTGAAAACTCTTTAATTTACAACATTAAAAACAGTTTTTCTATTTTTATACCTCAAGATATTCGACGTTCTAGAAGTTCAAGTTTTACAAACTCTTAACTGCAAAGAACGAAGCAGTTTCTATTTGTGTAAACTTTTTAATCACCTTTTATTACTTTGCTTTACTTTTTATTTATAACCAGTAATCATCAAAGCAAAACAAAGGAAACAGAAAAGATGAGGATGAAAATTCAAATTCCGATTGTGACGGTAAGTTTAAAATTCAAAATCCAAAAAATACTAAAAGTTCTCAATGTTCACTAGTACTCTTAACTAAACACTGAATAAAAAAGTATAATCATTTTCATTCTACTTGTTCGAAATTAATCTAGGCATTCGTCAACAGTGGATATTTTGGCATGTTTCTATGCTTCCTTTCCAGTTTACTCCTGTCACTTGGCACAATGATGGTGAATGAAATGAAACATTTTCATCCAATTACAAAATCCTTCTGGCGATTTGCAGGCACATTTTTCCCTGCCATATTTGTCGTCATTTACTACGCTTGTAAAGGAGAACCAATTCATAAAACATTCTGGCCTATGAATACCTCGAAAAGTTTCATTGTCATGATCTCACTATTTGTAAGTACTGAATACTGAATACTGAATATTACTGAATGAACTACAAACTACAAGAACTTGAACTTGACAGTTCAAGTTTAAACTATTCCATGAAAATGTATGAAAGCAATTGTGTGTGTATTATAAATTTTAAAGTGTGTATAGTGTACAGTGTACAAGTATGTACTACTATTGTAAACTGTACATTGTATATTGTATTTAATGCTTAAGTTAAAATTGATTGTGTGCAAATTTTTAAATTAAGTTTATAAGTTTTACTTATTTTCACGTGTTTCTATATTTTTTAAATCTGTTTCTAGTTTCGATCCTTTTTCGGTTGTACAGCTGCAACTCTACAGTACTACTCACTGCATTACATGCTTTTGGGAGACTCTTCAGTGATTTGTAATGCGTATCCGATTTTCGTTAGTATTCTCGCCTTCATATTTTTAGGTATTACATTGTATTTCATAGCTAATAAGAACAAAATACAAGGAATTTATCATTTATTATTTTCAATGATGAATCATGATTTGTGAAAATATCATGTATTATGAATTATGACTAATGTTACAACAAAATGCTAATCCATGATTTGTATTTCATTTCTTTCTACAGGAGAAAGATTTGGTTACTTTAACTTTTTCGCAGCTCTCATCACATTAGCTGGAATTATATTTATTACTCGTCCTCCAATGCTGACAGGAAAAGAGTTTGACACAAATTTACTGGTAAGTTTGCTCAAAAAATTCCATTTTGCGTAATTTACATTCCCTTTTGTGTATCATATGAAATGTGTGTAGTATACATGTATAATATGTATATTGTATATGTAATACGTATACGCAACTATGAGTTTCCTATTTTGTACATTTTAGATTGGGGCAGCACTTGCATTTGGTTGTTCAGTTTTTATGGCAGCAGCCATTGTTATGATTCGACACTTGAAGGAAATTCATCACTCTATTACTCTTATTGGATTTGGATTTTGGGGAACTGTTGAAAGTGCAATTTTGGCCTGGTCTTTTGGAGAAATGAAATTCCCAACAGAGACTAATGATATTTTAATGGCCGTTGGTACTGGATTGTTAAGTTGTGGTTCTCAAATGTTCCTTATTTTTGCATTGAAATGTGACTCTTGTGGTCCAGTGGCTCTTGTCAAATCCACGGATGTTTTATTCGCATTCTTGTGGCAGATGGTATTTTTTGGTATTCTACCAGATATATTTAGTATTGTAGG
Organism: Sminthurinus signatus; assembly: GCA_019776565.1. NCBI lineage: Eukaryota > Metazoa > Arthropoda > Collembola > Symphypleona > Katiannidae > Sminthurinus > Sminthurinus signatus. The sequence continues at coordinate 3,632 of JABASP010002613.1, read as the reverse complement.
GGCAACGATTTTGTTGAGTGGTATACTTCTTTGTGGATTCTCGAAATGGATTGCTTCTCTTCCGGAAAAAGATCCATTAAGAAAGAGACTTGGCTTTGTGCTCAAATAAGTCGAGTTACGAGTTACAAAAAGTTTAAATTATTATGTGTAATATATGTAATATGTAATATCGTCCTACGTTAAAGTGTAGTTCATTGAAACTGTTTGTATGTATGTATTTTGACATTGTTTTATATTCGTTTTGAGTTTGTATTTTTTTGTATGTAAGTTCCAAACGATTCAAAATCCTTACATTGAATGTATGTAGAATTTAGAATGTAGATGTAACACGTAAAATACAGATTTGCTGAATTTAAGCTCCTCATATAGGAAGTAAAATGTACAGGATATGCGTAACAATGTATGGTAACTAAAGGTGAGTATTGGATATAGCCATACTTCTTTCACTATTAGATTAGATATCTGGGTGGTAAAATATTTTTAATAGTACACATAGTTTATATAGTTATCCATGATGATGCCCAAATCACAAATGGACAAACTAAAATAGTAATCATTTATTTATAATAAGAGTGCTGGTAGAACATATTTTTATTAAATGTATTGTATACTTTTATACATTGTGTACTTGTGTATTATATTTTGCATGCTATTTTGTTATCTAAGATACTTATCGGTATGAATTGTAAATATACATTATGTACGTATATAACTTGGATATGCGTTTTGTAGTCAAATAAGGTAGTTTAGTAAATAATATAACATTATGTAAATTATTGAGATGTTATTCAAAGGCAAATGAGAGTGTGAATAGTCGGAAAGATGACGCATACGATATATAAGTATGTACTAGGCATGAATGCGACATGATAGAAATGTAGTATAGTTAAGTTGTTTTATATTTTCTTAGCATACACACTTGTACCTAAATATATAATGTATATATACACATAATTTGTAAAATACATGTGATGTATATAATATGTATGTGTAATGTGTGAGCATGTAAGACTGAAAATAATTAAGATGTTTTGTGTGATGTTATTTTTACTTGATTTAGTTTACGTTCCACAATATGACATAATGTGCCTAAATGTATTTTATATGTTCCTCTATAACGTAGATTCTAGATTCTAGATAGTGTCGTGTTTGTTATTATTATTAGAACGTTACTGTTAAAGTGCATAAGTACTTATCCATATATTATGTATATATACATGTATTTACATACAATATTATTTTATACTTTTATGTTTTATGTCTACAGTCTAGACTATAAATTTCAAAAAAAGTATTTTAAGTCAAGTCCACTGGTCATAAAATATCTACTATATTATATATTATACAAACTATGTTTTACTTGCCAGTATACAATATATATACGTATATACTATATACATGTATCCATATTTTAATATCATATTCCTGTAAAACTTTTAATCTCCTCGCGGTATGTACTATGAATAGTTTCATAAGTTATAAAAAGAAAGAAAAATGAAGCGTGTTACTAGTTTTACCAGTTATCAGTGCACTTACGAATATATGTATGTGTGATGCATATATGCATTCATGAATATTGCATCAAAGCATTTCTATACCAAGATGTTTGTAAGCACACTTGAGACAAGCAATCAATAAACATTACATTTTACCTTGACAGTGACATTGTGGAGGCTTTGTTTCATTTCCCGAAACTCCATTTTTCTGTGGTCAGTAAACTAGTGGCAAACACACAAACATTTTTTTGCGGAACCATTCTACATTCTACATTGGATACTGAACCACATAGGTCATCTACGTTCTACGCATCATTATTTGTCTCACTTGTCATTTAGATCTACATATTATACACACATACATAATATAATATATAATATACAGAATACAGAATGCAGAAAGTGAAATAGATTGAATCCTTATAGCAACTTTGACACAAAAACAAAACTTACAAAATCAAAATTTAAATTATTAATTTAATAAACATCAGAAAATAATCAGTGGGAACCAAATTCAGATTTTCGGGTTCCGGAGCCAAAAATCCAGGATCCACAGGAATCACACACATAAATTACGTATTCGTGAAAGTTATAGACGAGAGACGAGAGACGAGATTATCTCGTCGAGACACGAGATGGAAGATGGAAGGTAAAAACCCATGAAATAAAAAAGTGTCACACAAAATAGAAAAATTCTTTGTACACATCATATTAGAAAAATTGGCTTCAAGATTAGATTACCTTTCTCCTTTCTCCTTCGCATTATATTCGAATTCTAAATTTTGGCCAGTGCAGTATCAAAATTAACTAGTGTTACAAATTCACAGTTTTAACTTAAATTAGTGGTTTTAAATTTTAAATTGAGGAATACAAAATTGGAAGTGCAAATGAGCTTCAGTCACCATTATCAGCTTTCTAATTCAAGATCAAAGACAGGAGTCTTGAATAAAAAACTGTGTACACATGTTTATTCTGTACTAAACTATTAGCAAATCAAATCTTGTTACCAAAAGAAGTTTAAGTGAGCTTTGACTAACTGGGATAAGAGAGTAACAAACCTGGACATCATGGTGGTAAGTATCAATAATATTGTAGGTATACAACATATCTATATTATATTATATGATCATATATATTTCTAACTTTCCCTTCTAAGCCCACATTTTTTATACTACTTGGGTTTGACTAATTTTTGAAAATTTACAAAATATAAATCTTTGGTGTCTTTTTTGTGTATTTCGGTACTTGTAGAACCCGGGAAAGGCCTCTACTTCTGAGACAAGAAGTACGTCTTCGGGGACAGGAAAATCCAATTCTTTACCAAAATCAGTGGCCAGTCATTCACGTAGTAGAACTGGGGGTAAAAAAAGGAATACGGATTTGTCTGATGATTCAAAAGTGATTCATGACTACATATCGATTGTTTTACACTGTCCAAGTGGTGACACCAAAGAGTATGATATTATATACTATACACTTTAAGCATGCATCTATAAATGTAGTAAATAAAATTGTTGTTTATCTTTTAGATCTAAGATCTATTATGAGTTTGACTAAAATATTAAGCATACATATTATCAAATAAATTTTATAGCATTCCATATTTTAATACTTTATAACTAAAATGCGTCTTTTATAGGTATTTTTTAACTTTGGATCCGCTTTCATCCGAATATAATCTTCTGGGTGTTCAACCCGTAGGTCCAGAAGAATCATGGAGACCGACAGTGACTCAATTTTTCCGGAATGTTGGATTAAATTCATTTAAATCAGATGGATTAGTCAGGTTAGATCGTTATTATGTACCAGGGAATGAACGACTCTCACTCCATGGTGTTCATTGTGTTACTATTCAACCAGAACAAAAACAGGCTGTGCTAAATGTAAGTCTATAATATAATTTCTTTGAATGTTTAATATTTCATTAGTATAGTTTATCGTTTGCATTGGTATTAAGTAGGTATTTTAACGTATGACGTAAAACAATGTAGTTTTATTTGAGTATTTTGTGAATGCAAAGTATATATATATAGTATGTACGAGAGCCATGAGACATAAAAGCGTGTAGACGTGTCATAAATTCGTTCCTACATTTTTGAAGGAAAATGTGGGTAAAACTTAACGTAGAAACACAAA
>JABASP010002612.1:0-18891 GCA_019776565.1 Sminthurinus signatus | reverse complement strand
CATTGAAGTAAACAACAACAAAAACTGCATATTTATGCATTTCATTTTATTGACAAAACCGAAAAGTCTCTTGTGTGAGATCAGATTAATGTGCAAGGTTTGAAAAGCACGTGTGTGACTAAGATTCTCAGGCTATAAGAAATAAGAAATAGCAAAATATTTTTAATCACACACATTTTCTAAGTTAATTATCAGTTTAAATAGAAGTTAAGACTTTGTGAAAGATATACATATATAACAATGTCATTTGGTAAAAGACCGGAGCTTACAGCTCCTCCAGAATTTGTAAGTATATAGTATATATTATGTATTATGTATATTTTGTTCTCTTTGTTGTAAATTGTAAACACATTAAGTTTTTGATCTATTATTAACTCTTATGTACGCGTAGTCATTGATTGTGATTGTTTTATTACGTTTTCTTTTAGTTTTACAATGATGATGAAGCTAAAAAATATTCTCAAAAGTAAGTCTTTTCCTTTCTAAGATAATAATTAATAATGATTAACGAAATCATCATCATATATTATTCTTAAAATTATTGTATCATTTTTCTCTTTCATAATATAGTTCTCGGATGATGGAAATTCAAAGAGAAATGGCTGAAAGAGCAATAGAACTTTTAGAATTACCTTATGATGACCCTAGATTAATTTTGGATATTGGTTGTGGTTCAGGACTATCGGGTGCAGCATTAGATGAAGAAGGACATTGTTGGGTTGGATTAGATATTTCTGAAGCAATGTTAAGTAAGTACACATAATATATTTTATAGTACAAAAGAAATCAATCTTCATAATATGACATATAATTAATTTCATGTCTCTTTTATTTCTCTCCACAAAAACATCTTCATTTTATATAATAGACTTAGCAAGAGATAGAGAAGTTGAAGGAGATTTAATTTTAAGTGATATGGGTAATGGAATGCCATTTCGTCCTGGATCTTTTGATGGTGCTATTAGTATAAGTGCTCTCCAATGGCTTTGTAATGCTGATAAAAGACAACATAAACCAGTGAAGAGATTGTATACTTTTTTTACAAGTCTTTATGCTGTTTTGGTAAGTTTTGCTATTTTTTGTTATTGTATTCATTACATTATTATACTATTTTAGTGTTTGTTTTTAAATATTTATTCATACATGTTTCTTCTTTACATATTTATATCCACAGAATAATGGTTGTAGAGCTGTTTTTCAATTTTATCCATCGGATCAAAATCAAACAGATTTAATTATGCAACAAGCAAAACGAGCTGGATTTAATGGTGGTCTTGTAATTGATTATCCAGAATCAACAAAAGCAAAGAAATATTATTTAGTATTGATTGTGGGTGGTTCTGGAGCTCCAGTCATGCCTACACCATTAACTAATCAATCAGGAAGAACAGTAGAATATACAGAACGTTCAAAGTCATCTCAACAAAATACTAAACAATATGGAAATGCAAAGACAAAGAGTGTAAAAGATTGGATACAAGGGAAAAAGGAAAGAAGAAGAAGACAAGGGAAAGAAGTTAAACATGATTCAAAATTTACTGGTAGGAAACGATCGAATAAATTTTAATAAAATGTTATAATAATTATATGTGTGTGTATAGAATATTATCCAATTGTTTTTTTGATAAAATACAAAAAATAAACACATGATATATATATTGTGAAACATATTTTGGTCGTAATTCATAGTAATGAATAGAAAAATGTATTTTTATTATGGCAGCATTATGAGATTTTAAGTAGGGCTAAAAAGATGACCATGTTGCCTAGTTGAGCTTCGGTGGTCCGAGGTGCAGGCTTCAAACCTGTAGGTGATTCACGTCACAGGGGTTCGATTCCTCCTACTGGGCGTTCTCTTGCCCACAGTTTTTGGACCATTTTTGTCAAGTTTAGGTCACCTTTTGGAACTTTTTGATATTTTTTTGGTCATAAATTGGTTTTTAGGGTATTTAAATATCATTAAAAACTTGAAAATGTTTTTTTGACTGCATTTCTACAGCATAGTACTTGTTTTCATCTAGTTAGATTTCATCCTTGTGAAAAATGCGAAAGGGATTTGAATCTGGGTGCACGATAAAAAAAAAGTGTAATTATTTAGTTAGTTAGTTTTGATTTAATTTAATCAGTGAATCCACTTTAGAGAGTCATGTTACAAACAATACTAATACTAAAGTGTAAATACATATAATCTTCAAATGGGTGATAATAATAATAATAGTAATATATCAAATGACACAATGTCAACTAATAATACTGAATCTACAACAGGATTCTTTTTCTCAAAATGGAAAGGTAACTATAAATTGTACACTTATTTTATAATACTAATTACTTTTTGATACATATGATACATGTGTAATTACTACATATACATTTTCTATATAATATATTATCTCGTTTCAGAGGCTCTATTTTTGACTGGAGTTACGGGTGCATCTATTATATTTGGATTTGGAACATCAGTAGCTGCAGCAAAGAAAAAAGATCCTCAGTATTTTGATAAAGGATTAGTCCCAACAAGTAAACAAATGGAAAGTGGTGGTTCATTAGCATTGAGAGCTTTAGGCCGTGGTACTGTTTATGCTATAGCTGGTTGTGGCATCTTATTCTACTCGATATGGAAACTTTTAGGTGTTCAAAATGTAATTGAATTTAATTGACTTCTCAATTTATAAAATATATATACTTGTTTCAATTTATTCATTATACTTTACTGCTTAATTTGGTATGCATAATGAATACAAAGATATCGTTTATTATTTTTTTGTAGCTTGAAGAATTTCGTTTAAAAATGGGAAATGCACTTCCTAGTATTCCTAAAAATAATCCTCCACAAGGACGAACTGAATTTGAAAACCTGACAGATTTAATGCAATATCTCAGTGATGAAGATGAAAAATCAAAAAGACCGAAACAATAGCGTAAGAACTAGTCAATAATCTAGAATATAAAAATACTACAAATACTATATCTTTAAATAGAAAAGAAAAAAAAACAAAGTTTACTGTTCAAACTTCTTTTTTTTATAAACTCATAATGAAATTAATAACAATAAACAAAACATACTTTAAAGTATATACAGAAATAACCCCCGCTCTCCGTTTTCCTACAGTTAAATGACTATGTTTCATTTGAAATCTTAAATGTTAACCGTATAGTACGTATATATTCATCTTATTCATCTCTACTTATCTGCTTCAAATTTATATCTGCCAAATTGATGATTTTGACTTTTTAGTTGTATTTTAGTATATTTTGTCATATCTATAATTATTTTATACATACTTTGCCTACGACGTATTGTCATGTTATATTTAATACGTGTTTGTATTTTTTTAAGAAAGAGGAAATGGAATGGAGTCTGATATTCTGCATGTATCGGATTCCGTGTAAAATTAATATTACTGACTCAAGTTAGCTACTAGCTAATGTAAAAAAGTTGAAAGTTCTAATCTTGAAAAATGTCCAAAATACGAAAGCCGAGAGTGAAAGTTGGAGAAAGTCATTGTGTTGGAGATCAACTATTTAAAGCAACTAGCAGTTTCGAAAATTCCACACCGTCAAGTTCTTTGCGAGATGTATTATACAGGAATGCATGAGACATTATATAGTTAATTTTGGAATTAGAAATTGTACGTATTGCTTAATAATATGTACAAATCTTTTGTGTGCAGTATATACAGTTAAAATCTCTACTACATCTTTGGTTTTTATTCAATGCATAAAACCGAATCCTATTCTAAATTGGATAGTGGATAGTATAAGCCATATAATACATTCAAACATTCAAGTATTGCATAGCTACCATAAATAGGATTTTCCCTGGTGAACTTGAAATTACATCCACAAAATGTGTACTGACTCAATGCCGTTATTTCCATCCATTCAGTTACCCACTTATTCTCCACTCCCCATTACTACCAGTTTGTACAAGAAAGAAACTAGCTGCAAAATATGCAGATAATGCTACACATTACGTAATGTATTACTTTTCTATAGTAGCAGAATGTTGCCTTCCTTGTTGATAATGCACATGGTGATACGCCATCTATGCGGGCAGCTATTGGCTATTAGCAATTACATTAAGTTATATTTAAGGGTAATCGCACAGTAAGAAAGTTGTGAGGAAGGATATTTGTACAAACTACAAATCTATCCATTCAGTCTGTGACTCGTTTACAATCTACATGTTGTATATTGGGCTATTTGGTTTGTTTGCTGAATAATATCTGTAGGTTGTATATATAGTAGATACACACAAGTGAAATAAAATCAAATGCATATACCTATATATACACATGGACTGTAGACTAAAGCACAACATTATCCGAATATGCATAACCTATAAATCCTAAAGTGCATGCTGCAAAATGTGAACAGAAAGAGAAAGTAAGAGACCGTGGAACTACACATTTGTCTACGTACATACTCTAAATAGATATTATGTATTATGTAGTATGCATGTACGTATCAACCAACAAAAGACTTTTCCAGATTAGTTTCATTGCTACTCCTGCTGATCTAAGTTGTTTGTTGTTTCATATTATGCATACACTATACACTCTAGAAACTAGGAAATAGAAGCTGAAAATGGAAAGTATGGAGAAACTAGTACAGTGTTGTCATTATTAGTTTGAATTTTTACAGGGCTCTAAACTCTACAAGGCCGTCTTCCCTTCTACAAAAAAGTCTTAATCCAAAGCACTTCAAGACGGAAAAAATTGAAAATTGAGGAAGCAGTTGAATAACAAAGGAGAAAGTAGGAAGAATATCCATCTATGTATTCACGTTTAAAGTTGGAATCACCATCCGATTTTCTGTACGTATTCACACAAATACCATATATAAGACATTTATGGATTCAATAGATTTATGTGAGAGTTATCTTCATCTATATACTCCCTGTTTACGTTTTGTACCTCTACTTCACCTACTTTTTCTCCTTCTTCCTTGACGTAATAAATGTTCATTTTTATCACCATGATGAGTATCATCAATATTTACTTAACGTATCCACCTTGACTTTTATTCTCCATCTAGTCCATGCTCCAGGCTGTTAGTCACCTCTAATGCTCATCATTATTGAATTTCATTTAATTTCCCTTTCTTCCCTCTTACCCATCTCAGATTAAAACTGCTTAATCCTAAGCGTCTTGAGTCTTGATTCTTGACTATTGACTCTTCAAGTATATTACTTTTTAATACTGAAGAGAATGCGAATATAAAATGAATGTATTATATGGATCTAACATATGCACATATCATATTCATATTGCACATGATATAATAATACTATTAAAGTATTATGGATGATTGAACTACCTTAAATATTCTAAAGTATGCTCAAGTACGCCTTAATCATTTTCTGTATCATTCACTTTCATATATACAATGCAAAATCATTATCGTATGCTTACCATATCCCATATCATAAAATGCATTTTTATTATAGAAACATAACCATCTTGAAAATCTCCCTTACTCTGTACGCTGTCGAACAAAAGGAATAAAAAATGGAATACTTTGCAATTTTACAAAAACTTTCAGGCTGAAAGTTTCAGCTAAACAATCATTAAGCGTACAACATGTACCATCTCAACAATTTTGGACACGAATAGGAAAAAAAGCATGGTTAAAGGATGTGATATATGTGATATTTTTACTGTGCTGAAACAGTTGTGAGAAAGCAAATGATGGAGCTATATGAACAATGAGCATAGATCATAGATAGGGTAAAATTACAATTTATTTAAAATTGATCAAAGAAAGAATTTCTACAAGTCTAACTGTAATCTGTGTGGCTTTTAGTACGCGTCTGTACATAATATTATAGTTTTGTCTGTTTTTGTGCTTTGTATTTTGTACTAGTCCAATCACATGGCAAAGAGGAAATGAAAATGCAAACAAGGGAGAAGGGGCTGTAAAATCCAAATTTGCATTTCCCGAGACATGGATACGCCTTGTGCCTTGTGCAAGTGTACATGATGATATCTGTGTAATCTGGCAACTGGGAAACACATGAGTTTGAGTGTAGTATGTGCTTTTGTACTATGTACTATGTGCATTTTACATTTATGGTGTGTACTGGAAACCAGTGTAGAACTGAGGATTTAGATGAGGATATTGTCAAAGTAGTATTATTGTTTGTAGATCTCATAGGGAAATTTTTGGCCTATCAACGACCCTTTGATATGCAAATTATTTGGATTTAGCAGTCTCATATTACATATTGCGTAGTGTACAGTGTTCAGTCTACTTGGTATTTTTATGTTGGCGAAAGGCAAAGCAATGTCAATTGAACGCAGAATGTAAACTGAACACTTGATACTTTATAGGGCATACATTTTATATGAACAATTTCCTATCTCTGTGCACATGGCTCTACATTTTACTTACATATAGATATGCTTTCCTCTAACCTTTAACTGCGTGAAGAACTCAATTGGAAATGAATCTCTTTACTCTGTACCATGTTACAGAATACTTACATAGAGACATAGATACTTGTATGTTGTATGTATTATTATTACAAAAGACCCCGTATGGTATAACTGCAATTGAAGGATGAATATAATCAACGAAACATGGTAGCAATTTAACCAGCAAAGCACCAACTGAACTGATTTATGCAATGTATCAAGAGTCAAAAATCAAAAATCAAACGTCATCAAATGAGGAACCCCTCCGAACCATTATTAGCATCCCACATGTGTATGAAGTATGAAATACAGCAGAGCACGCTTCATGGTTTATATACATTTACTTTTGTCATCAAATATCGAGGAGTTAACGAATAACGAATAAGGAACACTGTGTATGATTGTATGATATATTAGTATGTTGTATGTAGTTACTTCTTTGACGCACACAGCTTGAAGCATGAAGCTTCCAGACATGTGAAATCTGCATAATTCATAATACACGTGCGTATCCAGATCCAGAGCCAGTCTCAAATCTCAAGTCTCAAGTTTCAATATTGATATTCCTGCAAAATTCAAACTCTTATGTCCTCTACATATTTTACCTCCAAAAATGTTTTTTATTATAAGTCACTCGATTCATTGTGATTGTAGATTGTATACGCATCAATATACTACCGTATCTCTTCCCATTCAATTTGTAGTTGTACATTGTACTTTCATGTTTACAGTTGGAATCATTGACCTCCATCTACAGAATGTACAATGTTTGATCGTAAATCGTAACTATAACCGTTTTTGAGGACAATTTTACCTTCACATTCATTTTCTTCTCAACAACATTCTTTTGATTGAAAATGAGTACTTTGTACTTTATTACTTTGGCGGGATTTTCTTCATAAAACATAAAAAACATCTTCCTCCACATTTCAGTTTTCAGTTTCAGTTACTTGAGTAGATTCTATACAGTTAATAACGACATGAAATAAATTCAATGTGCGTAGTGTATGGTGTATGGTGCGTACTTATCAATTTATCAGAGTTACCTCATGAAAACTGCGTTTATAAAAAGTATATGAAGAAGGAAACTGTCCTGGTGGAGGATGGAGAAATAGTATTGAAAGATGAAAGACTCAGGAAATAATGCAAAAAAAATCTCACTTTTTTTTTTTGCCCCACTCTCTCAATTTTATGTCCATGCATGTGGATGTGCATCAAAAATAGTGTATTGAACTAAGAATCTCTTATATCCCAAGTTCCAAGTTCCAAGTCTCAAGTCAAGAGTGGAGAGTGGATAATGAAAGGCTGAGCGCGCTCAAAATGCATAATATGATATGATGAGGAAAAGAGAGTCTGCGTCTGAAAATTGTAAATTCTGAGAGAGCCCGAAACCCGAAACGGAGACTGAGATTCTTTTGGAGGAAAAGAGACCCTCTACTTTCATACGGGCATCTACCATCCACCACGTTTTGCACATTGCACATGTTATCCGTATACATATAACATATAATGTATAATGTGTAGCCATAATACCTACGCACGATCCTTTACTGTTTATACTGGGTACTGAAATCGTGAAAGGAACCAAAAGAGAGGGAAAGAGTCGGTGAGGTTCTGATCAGAATCTCTCTTGCTCTCTCTCTCTCGATTTTACTTGCTCTCAGAATCCTAGGATCCCAGCATCCCAGGCTGTCTCTCAACTCCTTTTCCTCCCTCCCTCACTCACTCAAGTATAACTAACGCTTCCACACCATGAATTGTCTCAGTTGGGTTTCCAAGCCCTCGTGTACAACTTTGGACTGATCAGGAGGATACGTCTTCAAACGTCAAAGGAACCTTCGATTCATGTGACACTCTCATCAGCATCACCATCAACATCCTCTGTATTATATAATACTAGTACTTGTACAATATACATTATAATCCCTACTCTCAACGTTCTCATCAGAAGAATCTCGTTCTCTATCGGAATTTCATCCTTCCATAAAGATATTTATTACGACAAAGACGACTCATCCTTCATCATCAATATCATCATCCTCCTTATTATAGTGAAAGTCGAGGATAATAATAAGGTGAAACAAGAATTCTTTTGTACATATTATTATTACTATTATACTCTGTATAAAGCCCATGTATAGTCATCATTATCCTTATCCTTTTACCTTACAAAGTTTATAATATTAAATCTCAAATCTCGACAGTAGATTTTGTAGTATTGTAAAACATATTACATTCTCTTCATCAAAGTCACAATCCAAATCCAAAATCCAAATCATGTGAATGAGCCACTTTACAGTTTACAATCTGCAAGGAAAAGTAAATTTAAAGTGATTCGAAAGGATTAGTAGTTTGAAGAATGTATATAGTTTCTAGTGCATTTTAAAATTTTACTTATACCTTATAAGTTGTGTTTAAATTTTTGCAATTGCTTGTATCTTTATAGGATTTGGGTTTAGATCTGGAATCTGCATACGATAAAGAATAAAGACAACAAGTACATCTACATTCAAATCTACAATCTATTTTTCCTCACAGTCCCAACATAAAAAAGGGGATAGAACAAAATAAGACAATTTACAATCAACTCCTCTCCGGTGTTTTTTTTACAATATTGTAAAAAGGGAAAAGAGAGGAAAAAGGACAGGAGAAACTACAGGAAAATAAGAAGAAGCAGAAAAAAGAGGAAAAGAGTTGAACCGGTTTTAAAAGTCCAAAGTGATTTATTTGGTTTTTTATCGTTATGACTTTGTTTTCCTTTTCCGTGAAATACAGATATATTATACTTGTATAAACGTCACTTGATACAGCTTCCAGTTTACAGCTTACATTCAAAATTCAAAAAGGGAAAAGATACTGAAAAAAACCAGTGGAACGTGGAAGAAAATGTGCACCTACGCTATCCATAAATACACCTTGTGAACATGACAAGAACATTTGCATTGGCATTGGCATTGCCATTTTCACAATTATATGTACATTTTTAAATGTACCCGAGTGCCATTAATATCATACTTTTATGTACACATTTACATTTACATTCACATTTTGTGTATACAAAAATATGTAAATAGTGCAGAAAAATCACTTATACATCGTGTACTTTAAGTTGTGAATGTGGAATGTTGAATTCTTATGAATTTTAATATTTAGTATACGCAAAGAGCGCAAGGGACAGAATCAGTGCTTTTGGTATAGAATTTATATTTTATGACTGGGGTTTCTTTCCTCTCTTTCTTACTCTTCATTCTTCATTCTGCTCAACTTGACTTGGACTCAACTTGCTCGTGTTCGACATTAAATGTTCCTCCCTACTTGAAATACAAATACAAAATACGTGGTTGTGAATGAGACGGTTGTCTGCTGTCTGTTGTCTCTTGCCGACATCAAATGTCTCCAAGTTCTACGCTCTCCTATCTGTCGTCTATCACAAGTCTTCAATCTAAAGTCTACCTTTTGCGAAACTTTCGGGGCAATTAACTGATATTTTGCCTCTGTCGCTTTCTCTCTCTGATCCAGTTTCATCTCTGTGCGTAGTGTGTTTACGTTTTACGTTTTATATTTTACATATGATGATATTTACGATATGAGGATTTATTTTAGTTTGCGGTACATTTCACTTGGGACAAACTTTAACTTTTAATGTCATGTTCCATCATACACTGTACATTTTACATTATACATTGTACATTTTAGACTGCTCTACCAAAGGTTGACAATCACCGTCTTTATCTCCAGTATACAGCCTAGTTGCTTTAGTTGCTAGTTACTAAAAAAGAAAATTTTACCCTTTCTTCACAATTCACAAATAGTTTTCTTCTCTTTTTGTGACTTTTAAAATTATCTAAGTTTAACAAAGAAGGAGATAAAACTATTTGTATGTGTAAGCATAATTTGAATTTGAATTTTGGAGCTTGATCTCAAAGTAAACCTTACTGACAAAATCTAAGATAAATAACTCTGAATATAATGAATAATCAGTAATACGTCTTCCTCGCCATAACTCAAAAGTTGTTCAAAAATTAAAAAAGTAAACACAACAACTATTTTTAGAAATTAAGATTGTGTATTTTCAACCGTAGAAATTAAAATAGTGGCAAAATACATTTAATTGAAATGAATCTAAATTAAATTTAAGCTTCCATTAGTTCTTCATACTTTAAATTTTACATTATTCGAACAGTGGTAGTGGTAGTGACGTTGACAGTGACAGTGAAAGTGAACAAAAGTATGAAATACACAACAAAGGTTTTGGAGTGAAAAGAAGAAGAAGAAGAAGAATTATTTATTTGTTTTATGCAACGTCAACGTTCTACATCAACGTCTACGTCTTCCTCCCACCTTCTTCCTTTGACCTGTTAATGACAACTTGTACAGGTTTATTCAGCGTGAAATATTATGCTGGCAACCAGCGACGTTCATCTCTTCATCTCTTTCTTTACCTCAAACTACAGTTAATGAAGCTCCTTGTTCAAAAAGCCAACAAGAAGAATAAAGTGAACATTTTCTCCCACTTTTGTCTAACCCTCTTAACTCTGTGGATAATCCAGGTTCCAAGTTCCAGGTTAAACTACTAGACTAAAACATCTATATAATATATAATGTTATTGTAGAGTAGTAGTGAAACTGACAGTCAGACAGACAAGCTGGCAGTTGACAGGAAAGATCCAGGAAAACTGAAAACCGTAAACTATTCCCAAATACAATTTAAATACTAGTATATCTAGTATTGTATTTGTATAGTTTAATTAAAAGTTGGGAAGCGCATCTGCTCTGTACCAACTACAACAAACAACTAGCGACCGGAAGGAAGGTTTATCTATTATCTATGTACGCTGTGGAAAACTTTCTCCTGTGAAAACAGTGTTTAAATATACATACAAATATGGGTCATTCTGACAAGCTTTACTTTCCCCTCTTCCTTTGGACCATCACTCACTTCTTCATTACAGGTATGTTTTCTGTTTTGTGGTCGCAGTATTGCTATGTTATTTTATGTATTCTTTAAATATTTTTCCTATAATATTATATTAATTATTGGAGATTGAAAAGCAACATTAAGAGAAAAGAAAAAGAATCTTTTTTTTGTGACATATTTGAATGAATATTTGAACAACCTTTGATTGAAGATCATTTTAAATTTTCTCTGAATGAACGTGACGTGTAGATGTAGACTGTAGACTTTATAGACTGTAGATTGTAGATATTTAAGTTTGAAATATTTATTGGTGAAAAGCGGTTACTTTTAGCACAGGATTTTAAAATTCAGATGGATGAATAATACATGTGCATAAGTGAGGACAAGCCATTTGGTCCTAATTGAGAAGTTGTAAAGAGGAAATGAGCGCCTTTATAAATAAAAATCCTCAGTAGCCCCCCGTCTTTGCACGTAAGGATGTGAGTGTAGAAATAAAGACGTTAAGGAAAGGAAAGATGGAGAGTTTAAAACTCTGTTTCTCTCTCTATCTCTCTCTTTATATATTCAACTCATCTTAATAATTCATGTAAACTCGTAAGACGAGTGGGTTTCTCGGCTATTCTCAACGGATATTATCTTGGCTTCCGTCACTTGATGTTCCTTACCCTCATGTATAACGGATAACATTTGTATGTGAGACATTCAACTTCAACTTCAACTCCAAGTCCAAGTGAAAGCTAAAGCCAAAGCAGGAGTCCCAGTCAACTGAATAAAGGGAAATACCCACTTCTCCATTCCCATTCCCATTCTCCACTCTCTATTGTCTGGACGTCCGTTTTCCTTTGCGCATTTCATTCTGTGAAAAGTTGAGAGTAAAAAGTTACTACTATGACTGGTGCTTACTTGCTTACTTATGGAGTGTAGGTACTTTAGCCTCTAGAGTTTAGACTCTAGAATCTGAACTGTAGAGTGTAGAGTGTACACGATGAAAGTTAAAGGGAGAGGAGCAGACAAGTTGTTCAAAATGGCAAATGGACATTGTTAAAATAAGGAGGAGTGAGCGTCTTCTGTACAATATAATATATTATGTACATATAAATGTTCATGTTCATGTACATGTCGATTTGGATGTTATGTCGATATGTCGAGAGTCGAGAGTCTAGATGTAGGCTGCTGGATGGTGTATAGTGTAGAGTGTAGATTGTAGATGCTATACTCTTTGTTTCTTACAGCCATTTACTTTACCGGGAAAAAAATTTCACCTGTCAGGACATATGAAAGGCAGGGCTCAAATTTGCTCCGTTTTTCTTTCCATCTCTTCCTCCTTTCTTTCTCTCTGTCTCTGTCCTTTTTCTTTTTCCCTCCATCTTTTACGCTTCGGAAAAACTAATGAAAAATTCACGTTGAAAGAAAAATGTCTTGGATCTTGGATCCTGGATCCCCAGTGGCATGGATTTCTTCCCCTCATTTATGTATCTAGGATCTAGGATCTAGGTATGTAGTATGTATGATGTGATGATATGCACATCTCAGGATTCAGGATGGAGTCAGGATGTTTCAATGTGCCATGCCATGCCACACCACGTATCATGTGCCCCCTGTGCACTGTGCACATACCCTGTCTCCTCTCTTTATCTCCCGGCTCTCGGTATGAAAGTGAAACTGGAGATGAGAGCAACAGAGAGGTTTCTTTTTCCTCCTCGACATCTTCTTTTTCTTCTTCGTAGTCGTTTTCGTTTTCTTTTTCCTTTCGTCTTGGTCCTCGTCTTCTAACTACTGCATAAAGTATTCATAAAATGTGAAACCATTCTCAATGGGTTAATAGTCCTTTAGTAGGTTAAATAGGAACGAGTCTTCCGTGTGGCATTGTATTTCTTTCTCTCTGCCCCTGTTTCTGTTTCTATTTCCGCACTTTCTCTCAACGAGCCGGCCAAATGTAAATGTAAATAGTCACTTCGATTGTTCCAGTGAATACTTTTACTTTTACTCTTTCTCTGTACATTGTATAGTGTGTACTGTGTGCGATGTACAGTGTACATCTCAATTTCTTTTCATATTTACCTTGCACCGCCATACACATTACACATAACACATAACCATTATACATTATACATGTGCACAAAACAGACGTACTCTTCTGTTCACAGTGCACATTCTACATGGTACATTCTACAGAATACAGTATACAGCGTACAAGGTATGGCCCTAGTTAAACAGACAGATACATCAAAAACCTCTTGGTTCATTCCACATCAACGTAAATACAGATACTTCCATTTAATGTGTACACGTTTAGGAAGAGGGGGAAGTAGAAAGCGAAAAAGAGGTAGAAAACGAAGCATACATATATACATGAGGAATCCCCTTGCACTGAACGGCAAAGTGAAGGTAAATGGTGGAAAGTGGAAAGAGTAAAGAGGAAAAGATAGAGATAGAGACAGAGACAGCCTCCGCTTGGTCACTAAGTCCTTGAGCATCTCTTCACTTTGTTCTCATCCTCTTCCTGAATATTTTATAAATTCCCCACTGAATAAAACTACAGACACATGTATCGGAATGTAGAATGTAGACTGTACAGCGTACATGTACTTTGACATGTCTGTTTGCAAAAAAATGTACTGGTACTTGATTTTAAACTTTTGATTCTTTTTGTGTATCCACATGTATAATGTATAATAATGGATAGACGTGGAACAGGGAGGATAAAAATTGTTCTGTAGAGTATCTATGAATTTTTACCAACTATTTTACATAAATCAGGACATGAATTCCCTTTTAGACAAAATAGACAAAAGTTGGTTTCTCAAATTTTACATGTTTTTCTTTGTTTTTTCCGCTTTTGATTTTAAATGGAATTAAATGGGGAAAAGCGGGATTTCCCTATTTTCTAATTCTATGTCGCATTTCGTAATTCGTAATTTTGTGTATCTTGAATGTTTGGTATTTTGCATTTATTTACTCGTCTTTATTTTATATAAAAGATGTATTCAAAAGTTTTAGCAGCCTACTGCCTACAGCCTACAGGTTATTGGGACTTTTGGGACTTTTGGAATTTTTTGTGAGTGCATAGTATGCATACGCATATGCACACTGTAAATAGTACATTGTGCATGCATATACTTGGGATTTGCCATTTGCAATTTACCAGGAACCAGGACGGTTGAAAAATGGTGGATGCGAATTATCTTGCCATTTAAATATGTGTTAGTCAGATACGGACTACCGCAGAATAAAGTGCAACGAAATCAGAGTCAGAGTCAGCATCTCACATCTCGCATCTCAATTTCTATCTGGTATCCATCTATACGTGTGTGTGTGTGTGTGTGTGTGTGTGCGCTCGACTTTTGCGTTTGCTTTTGTCCCTGGAGGAGAAGGGATATTTATATTAGAAGTCACATTCGTATTTCGTACCCAATTGTATGGCCCTCGTAGCTCGTAGTTTGGATCGTATCACCTTATGTATGCATACCTTGTACACTGTACACTTTCCAGTCCTCTAGTTCTACTTTCCGAGTTGGGAGGAAATGGAGAACGTATGAATACGCAATACGAAGCAGTTGAATTTCTGGAGATTCCCATTTCGACTACACAGCACTCACGACCAAATTGACTCAAAACTCAAAACCAAGTCAAGTCAAGTCTTTAAAGCCAGTCATCCATGTTCTCTGGATTCCCGATTCCCGATTCAGGATTCACGATTCTAGAGTCTGGAGTCAAGATTCCAGATTCCAGGATTTCAGGACTCGTAGGATTCATAGGATTCAGCTTGTTGTGTATAAAACGGTTCTCTGTTTCGGATAGAACCGTGAGATCGACACGTATTGATATAAATCTACCTTTGTTAGAGTGCTTCTCAAGTATTCAACTCTATTCAAGTATACGTGGTGAAAGTCTGGGTGTTGAATTTAAAAGCTCTCAACTTCCAAGTATTTTTTTATTCTTCTTCAAACATTTGATTTCCAGTTGGTTGGGATTTCAACTTTTGAGGTCATCCTACCAGGTCAATATTTTTACTACGTGTTTGCAAAACTTTTTCACATGCGTTCACTTGAATGATTGTAAATTAAAGTGAATAAGTGAGAAGTAACTGCCAACTGCGTCGCATCCTCCGGCAAGCAATAAAAATTCTTTTACAGTAATAATAAATGCTTTTAAATTTTAAATGTTCCTGATTTTTATAAACAAAAATGTTTGATTCTTGATTGGAGGAGACTTTCAAAATCTATTACGAGTTTTGGTTTGTTTTTTTTCTAGTTGCACCCTAATTTTTTTCATTGTATAATATCAAACTGAGATTTTAACCTGAATCAGTCACGCAGCAGTCTCATCCACAATCCACAGTCCACAGTGTTCAGAAATTCAGAAATTCAGAAAACCATCTCACCCTTTTTTCTACATTTGGGCTTTGGGACTTTGGACACGAGACTCACCTTAGCTCGTAGTTCCTACTGCAAATATCAAATACCAAATACCAAATAGCGAATAGAGAATAGCGAAGGAAGTTCTTTGTACGCTTATGTCAACTTATTGGTATTCGTCCATTTTGCACATATGCGGGTGTGTGTAACGGGTACCATACAAGTACAAGGTACAGTGTACAGTGTACAAAGATACATGTACTAATATAGAATACACATACATGAATGTCCTTTCATTGGTGTGAACAGTGACAGTGAAGGAATTTGACAGTCAGCAGAAAGTGGAGCATAAACAGATGTGTATGTCAATGAGGAAGAGGGATGGGAGAAAAGTCATGTCATGTCTCCATTTTCTGAGCATGTAGATTTTATGTATATATTGTACCTATGTTCATGTAGACAGTAGGCAGTAGACAGTAAAAGAATCATCTTCATATTGGAAATTGGAAGGTTTACTATAGATTGTAGATGGTCGATTCTAGATTCTAGACTGAGAATTGAAACAGAGAGACAAGTTAAATAGCTTTCTTTTGAACTTTTCAACTTGTACATGCTTTAGTTCTTCGTTGTTCATTTTTCATCCGCATCTTCTTCTCCTTTCTGCTCCTAGATATCTCGGTTTATGCACATAATAAACTTGGCTGACGGAGAAAGTAGTCGTCTTTCTTTGTCAATAAAATCTTCCAATTCGTTTATTGATGTGCCGATGTGCGCCCATATTATCTGTATATGCATGTATAATAAATGTACCTATCTAAATAATATCTTTTATTATAGAAATATATATAGCTTCTTTTTGTATAACATCTAGAATCTAGAATATGCAATATAAAATAATCAAACTCAAACAGGCATAGGAAAATTATTAAGTTTTTTTTACCTATATTCATTCCAGTTTTAGAACCCATGAATACCTAAAGCTGTCTTCTATCAGCATGTTGCTGTAGATATACTCATAATAATAAAACGGTGTGCGAAGCATTTTTCCAATCAACTTACTCTCATTATTCAAGGGGGGAAAAAACTTGATTTTAATTCTCTTTGAAGGTTCTGCAACTGCATTTTCCTCTATATTCAAGCAAATATTGAAGCAAAAAAGAATTATTTGCGCATTTCTGCTCAACATTAATTAAGCTTTGAAGAGTTTGCACATTTCCCTTTCAATTTGCTGTAGCTACAAGCTACAGTGTACAGTGTACAATGTGAAATGTACAAGTGAAAGAAACACAAATATGAAAAGAACTAGAAATGCAGTGTGTAATTTGGAAAAACCTACAAATTTCCTTACTTTTTGAACTACAACAGTTATTTTACAACATAAAATTTTGAAGACATTTTTTTGTCACACATTCTCGATTTTTTAGTAAAGGAATTATTAAGACACCTTTTTAACTTTTCACAGTACAATTTTTAAGGGTGTTTATGTCACAATTTCTCTTTCTATTAGATGAATAATGTACATACTTGCGATGTATCTAATTAGGCTTTTATCGGATCTACAGGAAATTGAGCAAAGGAGGGATTTTTCAATAAGAAAAAATTCACATTTGTTAAAGGAAGATTAAAGCAGAGAAAAAGAGAGAACAAAAACATGGCCATTACAATTTACAAGAAAAATTGTAAAAATGGACAATCTCTCGTTTTTTTTTGCTGGCTCATTCACTGACGTGTGAGTGATATTATTACAGTCGATTATGCAAAGGAAATTAGACAATTATTAGAAACAGAAAGTATAACGCATAATACATAATATTGTATGATGTAATGATGTCCATTAGACACGGGACAGCAGTAAAAAGTAAAAAGTAAAAAAGCCTGGAGCTGAGAAGTATTGTATGATGCACAAAATATTGAAAGTTGGAAACATTTTATACTAGAGTATGGTAATTTATTACATGTTCAATTTCCGAGTAATTCCAGGATCCATTAACACGTCCATTTATTTAAATACTGATATTATACTTACAGAAAGTAATAACAATACTAATAATACTTGTTATTATTCCTTCATTCAAGTTAACACAACACTTTAATTCACATGGTGAAGTGTAAATGTCTAGTCCCTCGTCTCATTTCTAATTTATACAACAAAGTGGTAATAGTAATTCCAAGGGATGAATTTCTAAAGTATACCTAAAACCTACAACCTACAGCCATATGCAACATGCAACAATGTGAGTTCATTACCAAACAAAGCTACACATGTACAAAATACACATGTGTAAGAATCTTTTGTAGACTCTAGACATTTTGAACCAGTTTACCGTTTGATGTTTGGTATTTGATATTTGATGAAAATAGAGAAATGGAGGGTAATATTGTACTTATTATGGGAAACATTTTCATCCAAGAATGCTCAAATAAATTGCCCCAAGACATTTATGTTTATATTGTACACACTACACACAATTCTCCACACATGTATCTATCATGTATCATTGAGAACATTGAGCATTGAGCATTGAGCACAGACCATGTGCGTAGATTAGACTTGTGCATTGTGCATCAAAGTGTAATGTGTAATGTGTGTATTGTGTATGTAGCGGTAATATTACACGAGCCCCGTTTACCGTTTACTCTTTTGATTGCGAGAGAGCCATTACAATTCTGTTAGAAGAAGGCTGGTTCTAGTTCTGTTTTTGGCTTGGTTTGGTTTGGTTTGGTTTGGCTCTTATATTCGGCCCGGGTCATTTTGTTACGCACTAAATGTACAGATACTTTTCGTATGCTTTTCATATATCGGATATCGTACATTGTACATTGTACATGGATCTGATTGAGAAGAAGACGGTTCATATCCAACTCTATCCACGCACGCAAGATAGTGTAATACTCCTGTGTAGTCGGGTTATGGGAATAGCCATAGTCGTAGTCATAGTCATAGTTTAAGTCGGTGTAACTAGTGGAAAAGTAGTGGGAGATGATTGTCGAGAAATGAATTCCCAGAGGGTCGTCCAACAAAGAGGCGTTTAATCTCTCAATGGCGATCCCACAATCAACGTAAAATACTTCCTCTCTCTCTCTCTCTCTTTCTCTTTGTCAGCCTTTCACCATATTCCCATTCCACTCTTTATTTTCCGTCTCTCTCTCGCTACCTCATCTCACTTTGCAGTTCCAGCTCCAGTTCCACTTTCTA
>JABASP010002611.1:0-18896 GCA_019776565.1 Sminthurinus signatus | reverse complement strand
GATACATATATATGCTATATAAAACCATCCTCAAGAAATTAAAAAATTGAAGAGTAAAAATAATTACAGTATATAAATGGTTAAACTACATATTAAAAGAATATGGAATTAATCTAATACGATTAGGGCAATGTCTCCAGGATTATTATTTCGTTTTGGAGTTTTCATTTTACGATTTGAAACTTCTTTACTAACAAGTTTTGTAATAAAAAAGTCTTGTTCGGAGTAATCATCATTGAGGTCCGTGAGGTCTACTACTTTTGTTTCTTTTGAAACTGGTGAAGTTTTTGAACTTGAAGAAATACCACTACAAGCAGAAGGACTACAACCAATGTTGCACGTAGTATTATTAGTATTATTATTACTATCTGTATCAAAATATGTATCAGGATTTTGAATGTCATCCAGCAGTTTCTTATTAGTTTTACCTTCATCCTTCGCAAACCAATTATATAAGAATTCCACAGTTCCATCTTGTTTTCTACGTATTCCTTGAACAGTTTCTCGGTCACATTCTACATTATTTGATCCACCTGCTAATGTATGAATAGCTGCAACATCGGGACGTAGATGAATAGAGTTTTTCTTTTTCTTTCCTTTCCTTATTTCATCTCGGTAGTAACCTATATAAAAAAAATACAACATAGTGATTAAAAATCAAATATTATGTTTATGTTTAACACACAAACATTTTAGATTTTCATAATAATATAATATTATACAATATAAATATTCTGTGTTCAATAAAAAAGTAAATATTGCTGATAAATCGATATTAAGTATTTCCAAAAGTAATATAAACAAAAATATGCATGCACATGCATAAAAAAACCTTACCAAAGACGGATGATTTCAATTTCTGATGTTCCAATGTATCAGAACGAGGAATAACATGACTTTTTGGACCAGTTAAGTTCAATAATCCGAATGGAGAAAAGTAAGGAAGTATTTTTTGTAGAGCTGATTGTTGTTGTTGTTGAACCTCTTGGTCACCTTCATCAGAATCCGATTCACGATTCAGTTTGACTTTAAACCTTGTTGGTCTTTGTATGGGAGCTGTTGTTGTTGCTACTTTTGGCTTTCGGGTTGACCTTTTCTTAATCTTTCCTACAACATTTTGAAATGGTCTTCCTCTTTTAACTTTTAATGTTTCTTTTTTTGGTTGAGTATCTTGGTCCATAATTTTTCCCTTTTTATTTCTATATACATAAGGAACAATAACAGTTAGTTATGTAGTTATACATAAAACTATGTATGTATCGTATGTATATTATGCACTTTTTTATCATAATTCATAATATGTATGATACAGATTATAGATGTATAAAAAGTCAACCGACAGAAAAAACACAACAATTGAAAGATGAAACTGATTTCTTTTCATTTTATATTTTATATTTACACTTTTAAATGAAATAAATACTTAATATACATATTATACTATAATTATAAAGTATAAAACAATACTTACCGTTTTCTTAATGGACGTAAATAATATATATTTTAGGAGCTTTTAAATATCCAAAAAGTAAACGATGTTCACAAAAAAATGTGCACTTGACTGTTTGAAATCGATGTATTTTACCCTCGCGAAAATCAGTTTTACTTGATTATGAATTTATGCAAAAAAGTAGAGAAACACGTAAATGTAAAAGGTTTGGAGATAATGAAATAAAAAATAGTTAAACTACTTGAGCACAACGTTATATTGTGACTCTTAACTCGTTATTGTCAATACATACTTAATTATGAACTTGTGTAAAACATATTTGAAGTATATTTAAGAGTGTTAGAATTTCGGCCAGTAGAAAATATGCCACAATACCCCAATACCCAATATATACGAATATTTTACTTACAAGTTACAAGTATACAGTACATACAACATGTTGTATTTATAGAACTA
Source organism: Sminthurinus signatus (assembly GCA_019776565.1). NCBI lineage: Eukaryota > Metazoa > Arthropoda > Collembola > Symphypleona > Katiannidae > Sminthurinus > Sminthurinus signatus. The sequence continues at coordinate 16,990 of JABASP010002611.1, read as the reverse complement.
ATTCATAATTAAGTCAAAAGGTTTAAAAGTAGTTATTATATGCTTTTTTTACTAGCCCAAAATTTATCATTTCGAGTTATTGCCTGAATGATTCAGTCTGAATCTACTGAATACTGGTTTACTGACTAGTGACTACTATAACTACGACAGTACATAGTACATCTGACACTTTTCAATCATTTTAACTCTAATTTCAATTTACATTTTAGGCTGATCTTTATGCTGGAGCCCTTTTCATTCAATTGGCATTAGGATTTAGCGGTGATTTTGGTTAGTTTTTAATCTAATTAATTATACCTAAATTGGTGTAGATTTTTAAATTGACTCATAATATATGTACATTTTTTAATTTTCTGTTGTTTTTTTTATATCTATAGGGCTATACGTTTCTATTATGATTTTGTTAATAATTGCGGCACTTTTTACAATTGCTGGTGGATTGACAGCGGTTATGTGGACAGATTTTGTTCAAACAATTTTGGTATGAAATCGTTCAGATTGAATTTTTGACTACTACCCACCCTTTGTCCCAAATTATAGTGACCCCTGGCTCCCTGTATTTGTGGTATCTTATGAAAATATGAACCGTTTTATGTTTCATGTATTCAAATTTCAGATGTTGATTGGATCCATCATTCTTATGATCTTGTGTAAGTAATTATTATTCATCTTTTTTTACAATGACCAATAACAAAGTATGCAAGAAAATACAGATGTTAACTTAAAAAGGTTTTATATTGGGTTATTACTGAACCATTTTACCAAAAAATACCAAGGCTCACATAGAATTATATTATTAGCGTACAAACAATCTTGTGGTATGGTAGTAGCATAAGTATAGTATAATATACTTATCGCCTGTAGAGTAGCAAGAAATGTATGTGATATTATTTGAAAATACACAAAATGAACATTGAAAAAAAACTTTGTTGCGCAGTTACATTTATGTATATATAATATAATATATTTAGCCAGTTTATAATGTTGACTATACATACATGGTTTAGGGATTCTTGTAAAAACTGAAAAAAACAGTACTCAAATCAACAGACGCCAACAAACCAAGTAGTTCTACAGTATCATTTGTAAAAACACTAGACACACGATATTCATTTAATTATTGTAGTAAAACTCGTATTTGTTTTTGTTCTTCTCAATTCAGTGTACACACATAGTGTTAGAATCCAGAAGTCAAAACTATATAGGCAATACATTTTAATGACTTTTGTGTTTATTACTTTTCTGACTCCAATAATATAATAAATGAGGGACATGTGTAAAATTCCATTGAATGAACTTAAACTTGTATGTGTACACTTTACATTATACATACATGTATGAGCTATGAGCATTCTTCGTAAAAAGTTTTTAGTGCATAAAAGTCTGGATCTGTATATTATGATTAACTCATAATATATAATATACATGTTTTCTTTACTAAAAATGTACAGCTTTTAATGCCGTCGGAGGATATACTGAATTGGTCAGGAAATATTTGACTCAGTCTTCACCAAATGTTACATTGTAATAAAATATATTGATTTTTGTACACATATTATTATGAATTTATATTTACATTTGTTTTTTTTAGCTATACGTGTGTAACCTTTTTTGAAAATATATTATTTTATGATGAATTTTTGTATATAGGTATGATATACACACCAATGAAAGCTGCAATTCTGTCCCTTCTGATGCAATGCATCTATTTCGTTCTATTACACCAGGAAAAAGTGATTTACCCTGGACAGGAGTTCTTTTTGGTTTAACAATTTCAAGTATATGGTACTGGTGCTCCGACCAGGTCATAGTTCAAAGAGCATTAGCATCCAAGAACATGGTAAATGCTAAAGGAGGATGCATTTTAGCTGGATACCTAAAACTTTTACCTCTTTATCTTCTCGTTTTCCCTGGAATGGCCTCGAGAGTCTTGTACCCAGAGCGTGTAGCTTGCGCGAATCCGGAAATATGTATGAGAGTTTGTGGTATGAAACCAATATATATGAAATATTTTACAGTATGCAAGATTGTATTTTAAATGCATACATAGTATTAGATACATATGCTTTTATTTCAGGTTTTATACAGAATGCATAAAGGACTTTCTGTATTTATCATTACAATTTTGTTTATTTAGGTTCCCCGTCTGGTTGTACTAATATTGCGTACGCGGAATTGGTCCTTAATCTGATGCCGACAGGTATGTAGTTATACATGTATTACATCTACACATAATACAGGGTATGCGTAGGTGTGTGTAGCGTAGAAGAGTTTTTTACATCCTGAAAGGAAATATTTCAAAGTAAACTTAAAAAATAGTAGTGATTTAAGCTGCAGTAGTGTAGTACGCATTTTGCGCTTTGACCTCTGGAGGTCACAAAAGTGCATGTATTGACCTAGAAGTCCAGACATTTATTTCAATATATTATATATCTTACGTATGCTCGGTGGATAGCCAATGTAGACTATTCATGATTCAAGTACGGGTTTGAGAACAATAAATTTTGGCGGATTTCACTAGAATCTAGAATCCGCCTAGAAGTTGTATTTTTCAAAAGAAAGAAAACGTTTCGTATAGTTTTACTGTCAATACACCTTAGATTCCGTTGACATACCTAAAAAAAAAAGTTGCAAGCTGTCAAAATTAAATGTACCAAAAGTAAACTTCAATGGAACACTTTTTCAATCTTTGAACCCTTTTTCTGGGTGTATAGACATGCTCATTGCATGCAAGTTACTCAAAATGGAGTCTAGTTTTATGACCGAACTTTAGGTGTGCCGAATTATTTAGATTAATCTAAAAACTACAAAAAATAGAAAGAATTTCAAAGATATCCAAATACTAAACATGAGTATTTACACAAATTGTTTTCTCATTTTATGCTCTACTTTTCTGGACAATACAAAAGGTTTAAGCGGAATGATGCTTGCAGTTATGATGAGTGGTACGAAGAATATTTAATTAAAGTTTTTTAGTTATATTCCATATTTTACTTTATTTAACGTAAATCTCATTTATCATATTTTAGAAAAAGCATGAATAGACTGACGTAATAGTCTGTCACAACATTTTTGTACTAGCCCAAAATCCATACAGGGCTGATTGCTATCCCACCCATATGCAAAATAACCCATTCAAAAAAATCCATCCCCGTGTGGGAGGGGCTGGGAGGGGGTCTAAGTTCCCATTTATAATGAAAAATGACGTCACAGTAAAGTTTTGTAAATTAGCCACAAAATTTTCAAAACTCCAAAACGTTGTTGGCGTCTGGAAGCCATATTTTTTCGAAATTCGAAAAAACAAGCTTATCACCCCTGGAAGGCCTCTAAATGAGTTGTGTGCATATACCACCAAATATTAATCGCAAATCAGATGTCTGCTCCAGCCTGTGGTAAATGTAACTCTGTAATGCATTATAAATGGGAACTTTGAACCCCCTCCCAGCCCCTCCTATATGGGGATGGATTTTTTGAATGGGCGATTTTACATATGGGTGGGATAGCAATCACCCCTGTATGGTTTCTGGGCTCGTAGAAAAATGTTGCGACAGACTAGTCTTTTGTGTTGTGCTTTTACTCATGTACATGTCTATAACATGTGATTTTCATTTTCATTAGCTTTGATGTCCTCTCTCACGAGTATCTTCAATTCGTCCTCAACCATCTTTACTATTGATGTTTGGACTCGACTACGAAATAAACCTTCCGACACTGAACTATTGATTGTTGGCAGGCAAGAACATTTTCTCACACTCATTTTTTATTACAATTAATTAGGACTACTAATTAAGAGTAAACAATTTAGCCACACCATTTGTTTAGCATAATGAGATTTTTTTGACATGATGGTATTTATGTGTATAGGATACATAATTATAAATCCACACTTATCGTCATCATTAGTCATTTTTAATACACATTCTTTATCACTAATGTGTTCACGTGCATACGTCACACTAGTAATACGTCAGTTTTTTTTACTAATGTCTTTCGTCTTTCACAGCTAGTAAAATATTTTGTTAGTTTTTCAAGTAGATATCATTTTACACCTCTTTATGATATTGCTTTATTTTATTTTGTTTTGGTTTTTTCTTTCATTTTGTAAAATCCAATCCAATGGACTAAAACCAGGCTATCTGTTCTAGCCCTCCTCGCAATTTCAGTCGTGTGGGTCCCAGTCATTAATAACATGAAGAGCTCACAGCTTTTCGTTTACATTCAATCAGTTTCTTCCTTTTTTTCGCCAAGTGTAGCAGCCGTTTTCGTATCGGCCTTCTTCATTGAAAGGACTACAGAGCCCGTACGTTTCCAATAGTGATTTGTAATCACTTATTACCATCACCATTGTAGTCTCTTTTAAGATTTGAGGGTGGTGGAAATGGGACAGCTTACGGTTGTAGTACTATGCTTTTGTAGTCGTAGTCTGTACACTATTGTACATTGTAAATTGTACATACTACAGTATTTGGGAAAATATGCAGTTTATTAGGCAGGCAGCTTAGTTATCTCTGTCTAATGATTTTAAGTTAGTGTTGTGTATTATTTTGTGTTTCATGCAGATATTTACATTTACAAGTATTTATACCATTGGTTAAAAATTAGTGTTAGCAAACCAAAGTCAATTCAATATTCAAAGTTTTCATGTAATAATTAATAATACAAATTTATTCTCTTACAGAGTCTTTGTCCTCTTGCTCGTTTTAATAAGTATTGTATGGGGTAAACAATATTTAATGTTACCATTATTTTAAACTACATATCGACGATCTATAATAGAAATGTCGTATGTGTAATGTATAATACATTGTAGATACGAAATTTCCATTATAGACCGTCATTATATGCAACGTAAAGATTTTTGAGTACAATTTTTTTGCATAGAATATATTATAATATATGATACGGAGCATCATTATTCTGATATTGTGTTGACAGTACGGGGATCATTAATAACAAATTTTCTTTGTTTGTGTATACTCTGTGTTTTTCCAATCCTAAAGTTCCAATAATTATAGCCTATCGTGAGTCTGAACTCTTCAAGTACATTCAGAGTATCACTTCCTTTCTAGCGCCACCCGTTTCTAGTATCTATTTCTCAGCTCTATTCCTTCCTCGTGTAAATGAAAAAGTGGGTTTTTTGATTATTGATGTACTTACTCGTCACGTTGTTTTGTGTATTTCTAGTTGTGTGTGCTTTGCTTGTGTGTTGAGTGTTGACATGTTTGATGTTAGACGTTTTTACTGTACATAGGAATTTCTCATATCATGTCTCTTTGCTTCTTGTGTGGTTCAGTGAGTAATAATAATTGTAATGTAACCAACATTGGATTAAATACATTAAATGGTAATGATGGTGTGTTGGGAGAGAGGGCTTAAGTATATTTGATAAATAGTTAACAAATTAGTGAAAGGCATCTGCAAATTGTAAATGAGTCAATACGGATTTATCAAGTACCTTTTATCTAAACTGCGAATGTTCCTTTATATATATGTTATATCGTAATACTTTCATCATAAATCATAGATGATGTATTGTATTATGTAGTAAATACAGAAAACTTTTAGTGCATTCTGGAGGAAATGATGATACAACATACAACCAAATGTTATAGCATCGTTTCTCTCCAATTTCCAAGCCTTTTATGAATCAAATATTATTTTATACTGTTTACACACACACACACACACTACACACACAGATACATAAATCCTACAAACTTGTTATATATTTGAACGGCTAAGACACGGTTATATCCAGAAGGGAACTAAAATATTGATCTTCTCATGATGATAGATAAAACCTTTAGGAAAATTGAGTAGTTTATGGATCAAATTCCACTTTACCTTGTTTTTATTCAGTGAACAAGAAAGAAAGGTCGTAAAGTTTAAAAAACTACATATACATACAGATCACTCTTAGTACAAATTTCCATCTTCTTCCTCTTCCCTTTAGTCCTTTCTGTGCTTTCTTCTTCTTCAAGTTCCCAGGTTTAAATTTATGCAAAATATTATTTTTGCTGGTAAACACCATGTTTACATTCTTTTCAAAGACTTGTCGAAAGTTCATTCAAGCATCAGTTGTTTGATGACAGCCGTTTTCGTCCTTTACTCACGTAGACAATATGTACAGGATAGAAAATGTAGGATGAGGCATAAGGCATAACACACATAGGATGTGGATACGGAATGCAGAAACATAACATAACATCCTCTCATCCTCTACTAACTCAAACTATTCCAGTTTATCAAAATAAAACATCCTCCAGACACCACCATCGGAGCGCTTCCAGTGATGTAATGATATTGCATGACAAATGTTTTTTTAAAAGATGGGTAGACTTCTTCCACAGTTCAGAACTTTGAGAGAGTACACGAAGCAAAAGTATAACAACTATACGCAAAATATTCTTCAGTTGGAGTCTATTCTTCTTTACTTTCCCAAGAATTTATCATACATTCTTTTGGATTCCATTTAATATGTGTGTGTTATTAGAAAAATATAAATTATTATATGTAGGGCAACACGTAAAGACCTAAACTTTCACTACTTGTAGTGTGTAGCGTGTAATGTGGATCATGTGTACAAGAAACTACATTCATAAATTAGAAATTAGACGTCTATACGTCACGATTTCATGAAATCATGCACTTGAAAATACTATACATATATATTCATTTTAATGCAGACTGAACGCTTGCTGTCCTGTCCTGTTCTGTCAGCCTTTTGTTTTAAAGATAATACAAAAGGATCAAGGTCCTTTTGTCAACTTGATGGTTGTCAAGAAGGAAGTATATTGATTACATACACATATATTCATCTCTGTACCTATTTTACTATAATCTGTGAAAACATTTTAGCCTATACTCACTCTATGATATTTTGTTTTGACTTACTCATCCATTCACTTTATTTGTCTATGAAAAAGTACGCACACGTGTATTTTGAAATGATGTACATATATCATAAAAGTATTGTTTTAGACAGTGCAAGCACTTGTGAACTTTCATGTATTTACTATACCATATTTTATCCTCACTACTACATAAGTTATAAGTTATAACGTGATAGACAATCTTTGTGAGTAGTGTCAATGTTCCTACTTCCTATAGAAAAAGTGAGAGAAAAAACATCTGGTAGTAAAGAAAAACAGAGACATGGGATTCAATGATGATAAAACTGGCTACTAAACTGTTCTTTCCCAGTTCCCACAGCACACTATGTATTTTTTTCTCCATAGTTTTCTTCTTCTCTTTTTGTTACCCCTACACTTTACACTCTACACTCAACTATGTCGTTTGACACTCTTTGGTTTTATTTTTCACCAGACCTAGCAAAGTTTTATTTGTAGATACATAATACATGCATTCAGAATTCAGATACATTCAGCAGCTCTTTTTTTTCACTTCCCGTTTGAAGTTGATTTCTGGATCCTCCAGGACTTACTTTTATGCATTAGATGATTAGAAAAATGTTCGATCAATTTATTTTAGTTAAAGGTAGCTTTTTTTATCAGCAACTCTCTGCTTTCAAAATTTACAAATAGTCAATGTGTAACATGTATGTATTTTTATTGTGTAACGTGTAGTTTGTAGTACGACAATTTGTGTACATATTGGATATTTTCCTTCATTTTGTATGCTTCACTTGTCCCCCTCTAGTTTATACGTTTGTTGTGTAAAATTTGAGTGTAGATAGTAGATAGGAGATACCCTTTTCTCTTGCTTTCTGAGTTGAAAATTCCAACACACGTAAAAGTACACCCATATTTTTTTGTGCTATAAACTTACAAAAACAATTTTACAAAAGAGAAAGTTTTTCTTCTTTACTCATGTCACGTTCTCCCTTTCACCATTATTTTGTATTCTGACAATACCTTTTTTATTTTTCAACCCTAGAATTTCTAACATGGTCAATGTTCCGTTATATATATTTTTTGGGTAGCTATTGAAAAAACAACTTGAAGTGGAATCAACTGTACATTTTAGAGTTCCATTTAATGTTTCAATATCTTGGAATTTGTAATGTACATTGTAATACATGTATATTTTAGTGTGATTTAGTGCATTTTTTTATTAGTATTCTCATATTATATAGCTTTTTATTTACAATGGTGTATATTGAAAGTAGTAGAAAAGTTATTAGTAGTAGAATATCAGTGTATATGCATAAATGCTTTCTGTACTAATTTTGAAACCCAAGCAATTCAGCTTTGCATTGTTATTGTTGTCTGTCATTTAAACTAAACGTTCCGTGTTCCATGTCCATACAGATGATGTATTACAGTATTAATGACTAATCTGATCTTTTGAACTGGAATTTACAGGGGGCTTTTTGGGGTTTGATAATTGGCCTACTTTTAGGTCTTTTTCGATTTGTTCTTGAATTTTCTTATACTGTCCCAGCATGTGGTTCATATGATTTGGATATTAGACCGTATTGGATTAAGGTACAGTGACGAAATAATTTATATAGATTGAATAGATAAAAAGGTCATGTTGTTTCTGGTGGCTGCTTATTACTTTTCTTGATTTTTATCTAGGTCTTTGTCTCAGATATACATTATTTACACTACGGTATACTTTTGTTTGTGATCACAATTATAATCACATACACAATCAGTCTTATGACAAACCCCATTGAACATGACAAGGTAATATTGAGTAAAAATCTATACTTTCTTCTTTATAAAGTTAATACGTGCATTATATATGTAAATTGTAAATAAAAATAAGAGAACACACTGTTATCTAATGTACAATTGGCATGTAGCTTTACCGTCTTACATACTGGAGTAGAAATTCTACTGCAATCCGAAGGCCAATGGAAGATGAAGTAGAAGGGGATTCTTCGATTGATGATCCTACGAAATTAAACTTCAATGAAGGTACACATTACATTAGAATATAAAAACTACAAACTAATATTAAAATGTGTCAAATCGAATCAAATGAATAATTTGCAAAATAATTGGTAAACTGTAAAAAATACAAATGCACTATAGAAAAATGAAAAATGTTATAAACTTTTACAGCCGAAGAAGGGCCGAAAGAAAAATCTTCATGTCTGAAAATGCTACATTGTATTTGTGGAGTTGATGAAAAAGCTGCATCTGCTGAGGAAGTTGAAGGACCAAAATTATCTCCAAGTGACGAGGCAAGGGCTGCTGCAAAATTCTTGGATGAAGATTCATTTTGGAGAAGGTAAAAATTCTTTAGAATACAAATTAATAATAAATTGGTCAACTATGAATCTATAGTACTCATAATGTTTAAAATTCTAAATGAAATTAATATTCGTGTACATATTTTTGATTTTCCAGGTTTGTCAATAGTAATGCTATTCTCTTGATAAGTATTACCATTTTTGTGTGGGCATTTTACGCATGAGAAACAGCAAAGAAAAAAAAGCTATCCCACACTCTTTTTCAAACGTATGGGTGGGTAATGGAATAATTTTTATTAACAAACGGTGATATTTCAATCCAAAATAAGTGAGTCAAGTACCTTTCAGTCATTATAAGTGTACAATATGTTTGTTAGCGTGATTACTACAACAGACAGTTGAAAAAAATATGTTTGAATACATAATTTAGTCATTAGTCTTTACGTATTTGTAAAAAAGGGTTCAATATGTGGTATTAATATGAATGTTGAGAATTCTTCACATTTACTTTCTTTTTTTTTGTCATTTTCATTTTAAAATTGTCAAGTCTACATATACTATTTATAGGAAGTAGCATTTTAGTATACAGAGTAATAAAAAGGACTTATCGCTGGTGAACTTTTCAAAACGGGCAAAGCTAATGTCAAAAACATAGGCTTTATCCGTTTTGAAAAGTTCACCGACGATTGACGATATGTAGTTTTGAAGAAAAAACCCTGTACAATAAAAAGAATAAATGGTTGAGTAAAATGGTCAATTTTAGCCGTAGTACATTGAATGGGTGTGATGTTCTTTGTACGTTATGCGTAGTATGATCTATAGAATATAGAATGAGGAATTATTGAATTACGTCCAAAAGTGAAAAGTTGAAAAACGAGTACCTGTGTAAAACCAAAGTGAGGAATCAAAAGAAACCTTTAAAAAATAATTTTGTGTGAGTTAAGATATAATAAATATTATGTAATTAATAATACATACATGGTTAGAAAATCAATTTGGATTCATCAAATCATTGCTAATAAGAATTATTTGAGTAACGCAATTATTATTACCCAAAAATGCAAAAACCATTGTTTTTTAACACAGTCTAAAAGTCAAGAATGGATTTAATGGTGAAAGTTGTTTCTTTAATAAAATGAATATTAAAACACAAAAGTACAACTTCATGTTTTAAAAACTTTAAAAGCCTTAATTTCATATATATATGCATATGTGCTATGTACACAAATCGAATTAGAGCATGAGAATGAGCAGTGAATAAAGTCTTTTAAAATAGCGAAATGCATGTACATTGGATATCAATCATACGAAAATGAAATGTAGGACAGTCGTAAAAAAATAAGTTGTTCATATTTATTCAAATCAAGGGAAACCTCTCAACTGAATCAGCATCACTGGAGTTGTTCACTAATCAACAATGTTTTACAACAGTTATAATAATAATAATTGTAAATTGCAAGTACTTTTAACTTTTAACCATCAGACAAAAAACAGTTCATGTGTATATGTGTTATGTGTACATGTGTGTAATATAATCCTTTCTCAACCTTAAATACGAGTAACATAATCATTAATCAAACGTATTTGTGTATATGCATAGGCCGAATGAATAATTATAAATCCTGTTGTTGCTTCTGTTTTTACATATTTTAGATAACAGATAACAGTGGTTTATAGAAGCATATTTTATATTTGGGTTTTGTCTTCAACTTTCTATTTTTTTTAGCAGATTCTGTGTAATTTTACACACACACAAACGCACATACCTGGGTTATATGTTATATAATGTATAGACAGTAGACACATTTACATTTCGAATCCAATTAGTTGATAGTTTAATACTGCTTAAAATCATTTGATTTGAAAAAATCCTTTCTCTTCTTTTACATATTTTTTTTTAGTTTTCAAATTTTTGATCCATTCCTAATTTATGTTAAACATTTAGTAAACACATTTGAGATAAAACATTGTAAAATAAGATACGTGCTCATGCACAAGAGAAAGAGAGAGAGAGAGTACGGAAACCTGCACTATACTCTATTCGAATTATTCTTGATTCAACAATATGCTTTTACGATTCATGGTTTACATGATTTGGAATCAAAAAATTACACTATTTTTTACTTACTATTATGTCTTGACAATTTTTTGGAATACCAAATAGATAATTCCATGTGTTTTTAAGTTTTTTTTACACTGATACTTAAAAATTAAGTTTTTCTTACTGTAATTATCTTATAATATTGACTTTTGTTTTGAAGTAGCTTGGTTTGCTCCTCTTGTGACACTCTTTCCAAATTATCCCAGAGTGTTATATATACATAGAATGTATCGAAAGGTTAGACGGTAATCTTTCGACTCGTGTGCAGAAAAAGCCTCGTGCCACAATTAGAAAGAGTGTTTCGAAAGGAGCCCAAAGACTTGCCACTAATACTTTCTAGTGCTTTTACCATGTGTATACATATTACATATACTACATATTTTGATTGCAGGAAGTGAAAGTACGGCGTACTGCAAAAGTATGATACCTAAATAATATTCTATAGTATAGCATACAGGAAGTTTTTCCCATTCCTTCATTTTTTTTCAACATGTTTAGAAGCTGGAAGGTACACTGTACATACACAGCAATATCATATATATATAAGGTATGTATTACACTGGTGTGAGTTAAAAGTGCAATAAAAATTAATTTAAAACTGTGCGCAACGACATTTAATTATCTATGAGGAATAACAAATCACATTTAATATTTTTTAAGAAAAATAACAAATCATATAATAGGAAGATAGACAAAACTGCTCTTAATATTTTTCTTACTATTTTTTACTACTATAAACTTAGAGTTGATAAACTAGAAATCTCTCTTGTAATTTCTAGGTATCGACAAATGATGGTGAAAAAATTAGTTGTCATATTCCTAATTCATATAGATAATATACATAACAAATTGGCATCTTAAATCAATCTTTTCATAAACATTTCTTTCTTGGCTATGACTTTTTAATACATAGATTTATACATATTTACATAGTTACCTATTAATAGTTTTAGTTTTTAACTTACAACAATATTTAGTATCGTAACATTTTCTTATAATTTATATTATGTAGAACACTATAATATATTATGTAGTATGTTGATGTATTTTTTCACAGTTTGTTTCCACTAAGCTTTTAAATACACAGATGTGTGAAAGCATATAGATATTTATTAGGTATAGATACTTTTATAATTTATAATATATATTTGTGTTGCATTTTATTTTTTATACATAAATTTAGTAGGTTATGTTGCCTATATATATGCAATAAATACATCTCAGAGTTCATATTTATTAAGGATTTAATTTTTATCCCTTGAAATCACGCTTCTTAAGACCTTTTCCTTATGAAAGTTTACAGTTGGTAATTACAGGTAGATATTTCATGTATAATGTAATATATTTACGTAGTTTTTAGTATATATTATATAGGTAGCACGTAGTACATTATTTTTGTAGTATGTACTTGTACAATAATTTTTAAGATACCAGAGAATAGCACACAATCAGTATGTTGTTTAAATAGACACCATCATTGAGGTTAAATATTTGTTTAAAATTTAATATCCATTGTTTGCATAAACTTTAAACAAAGTCCCAAAAAATAGTAAATAGTAAACTGTACGTTTCACAGGTATTCCACACAAATATTACTTATATACATACATATATAGAGAAAGAGTCAGTAAATAGGACTTATAATGAAGCTCCCGAACAATAAGGATGAGGAAATAATACTTGAATAAGTACGATTGCCAATAGCGACCCTTCTTGAGTTACCATTAGCAATGGTTCTTTTCCAAGTCTTATTTACCTCGAATAAGAGCACCATGCTAAAAAGTATTTAATACAAATAACGTATAACAATATTATAAGTTCTGGTGTCTGTTTTAATTCTAGATTCTAGACTATGCACTATGCACACAATGCACAATGTCTGTAATCTGTAATACTATAACGTTTTTATCTCTTTTTTTTCTCAGTTTTTCTTTTCAATTTAATTACTACAAAAGGGGGTTTCCCTATATATTATATAAACAGTAAACAGACAAACGTAATGCAATAAACACTACAATATATCGATATGGGCAAATTGCAAATTAGTTAGTTTACCAACTCTAACAAGTACATACTAGGAACTAGTACGCAAGATAAAATGGTGAAAGTTATATAGTGAAAGTAAATATGTGTGAAAAGTGAAGATATAAAACCTGAAAATTTTACCTGCATGATTAATTGTTTTAGTTTCACACACTATGCAGAGTTGATAGAATTTTGCAAGTACTATGTATATATGTAGTATATTATTTAAACACCTACAATGTAAATCTGATAATCCTTATTATTATGGAATAAATTACACCTCGAGCATCTCCGATACATACGCACTTTGTAGTACGTGTATACATATTATACCTCTCACTTATAGTTTATAGTTTACTTATTTACCGCATTGGACGTCTTAAGTACTAATAAAGTTTGAATAGAATTAGTTTTTAGCCAAAAGGATTCAAAATTCAAACACTGATTTTTATGCATTATATATCTGTATAATAATATAATATTTTTAAGCTGGAGCTGGGGTCTGACTCAGTATTTAGATTTTACGTCCAAGCTGTGTAAAAATTCAAGTACACAAAATTAAAAGTAATAAAATTCTATAAACATGGTTTTGTAAATATAATATGTAATAAGAAAAGAGAACCGTACGAGGTAAATATTTACGAGTAATAATTTAGAATAAAAAATTAATATTTATCCCGTCTAAAGATAAAGACTTGACGTAAAAACAATCTATTACATATTCCATATATTACATTACATTACATAATAAATAATAATAAATACATGAGACAAAATGTGTCATGTTCTAAATTCTACAATATATTTTCTATTTTACAGAAGAAAGAGCATTATTTATAGTGTAGTTGGATTCAATTCTAGTTAAAGCTGTCTTTCGTACTTTTTCATACACTTCGGATGTTTTGTGGGTAATACCAAATATATCTTCATGATAGCGACTCATATCCTACATAACAAAAAAAGAACAACAACAACAACATAACATATATGTATTAATAGATATATAGAGAATGACCCTTTAGGCGTTTGAAGTTTGAAGTAGGTACGTACATTTTATTAATTAAAAAAACTTACTCTGAGACTCAGCATGTAGCTTTCAACTTCCGCGTCATTCATTTCTCCTTTGTCTTGTATTATTTGTTTTAGCGTTTGATAAACATCTTCAGCCATGGTACAGTCTCCACAGACGTACATGTGCCCTCCTTCCTCCAGTATTTGTCGGGCAATGTTTTCTCCCTCTCTGATTAGCAAGTCTTGTACATATGTCTGTGGATGCAACACAAAAATAAAATAAAATGCATACAAAATACATTCAACTATGAAGTAAAGGCTAAAGTTGAGACTGAATTTTTCTATTATTCCTCATCATCATACCTTTTTAATTTGCGGTTCCCTGCTTAGAGCTAAATAAATGTCTGAAATAATGTTATCTCTTTTTAATCCTTCGAGTTCGGATCGATATAGAATCATTTCCTTAGTTCGACATCCAAAAAATAACGTCATTTTCCCCAACTTGGAATTGGAATTTTTCCCTGTAATGTACGTGCGTTGCTGCCAAAATCCTCGAAATGGCGCTATCCCAGTTCCTGGTCCAACCTATTGTATAGAAAAATAATTATTTAATTAAAAGTTAAAAAAATATTCTTAAAAGATTGAGATATGAGACGAACAAAAAAGTAAAAAGTAGTCGAGCTCCAATGAAAACTTTCGAATAGAACAAAGAACAAACCATGATGATCGGGCGACTCGTATCGGTGGGCATATGAAATGCGGGTGCACTGGAAACAAAGAGAAAAATAAAATCCTTCACGTCTTTTGCATTTCAGGAAATAGAGTGCACTGTCATCGGGCGTGTATAATAAAACCACAAGTAAAAGTGTGAGTGAAAGCAGTGAAAGTAAAAGTAAAAGGGACAATAGAAATGTACAATTTACCTTCTCACAAAACATGGTACAAGCATATTTGGTTTTAATTCATTGAGATAGTTTGAACAGACTCCATAGTGAAGAGGACCATCACCCCCTTGAGTTCTATAGACAACTACAGCCACGGTCATATGAAGTTCATCCGGATGAACGATTGGAGAGGAGGAGACAGAGTAGAAACGTGGTTGAAGAAACGGAAGCATGGTACAAAGTACGGTTCCATCTGCCCATACAGAGGGGAACTCTTCAAAAACGTCTTTCAAATTAGGCCAGTTGTATTGTTTCCAATGCTCATATTCATCCGGATCTTTTGCCAACGTGTTTAAACGTTCCTTGTCCGCCTCATTTTCCGTACAACGTGCTAGATAGAGGAGGAGGTTGGGCCGAGGTGGTGTGGTCACGTCCAGATAGCGAGTAAGCATCTGTCTTAAACTGCAACGTGGTAGTCGTTCATGAGGAAGCCATTGTTTTTGAACTCCTTTAAATTTAATCAAA
Organism: Sminthurinus signatus; assembly: GCA_019776565.1. Classification (NCBI taxonomy): domain Eukaryota; kingdom Metazoa; phylum Arthropoda; class Collembola; order Symphypleona; family Katiannidae; genus Sminthurinus; species Sminthurinus signatus. Next base: position 1,281 of record JABASP010002611.1, on the reverse strand, counting down.
ATCATAAATTCCTTCATTATTCATTTAAATGTTTTGAATATAATTCCAACATATTTAATAAAAATAAAATGTATTTACTATTTACCAAGTGGTGTATGTTTTTCCTGCATGAGCTGAAGTTGAACCGGTTCGTCATCATTTTCCGGTTTGTTGATTAACCGACTCAAAATGGCATCTACTAGTTCATGACGGTTATTTGACATGATTCCAACATGATCACCTGCGTGATAATTCAAAGCTACTTCTCCCGTGTCCATTCTGAGAACAACTTTGATGGTCACTCGACTAAATTGGTTCAGTGAGAAATAGAACACGAATTTCAACTTTCAGTGGATTAATGAATAAAGCGAGTGTTTTATCCAAATCATTTAAAAGTAAAATGTACTTTCATTTTCATACAAACGTAAATGTTTTTTCATACCTTGAAGCATTTTCATGAAGATCCGATTTTTCACACATTCTGTACATGGCCACTTTCCGATTATGTACTTTGGACAAAGCTTTGAAAAAGGTAGAAAAAAAATGGTTTAAAATGATTTTATAATGGAAACGAAATATTTTATGTTTTGTAACGTTTAGAGGAAAATCTTTTAGTCTCACCTTGAACTTCATCATCGGCACTCTGAACCGGAAGGAAACGCACAGCTCTGAAATAATACATAATTTTCACCATTGTTTTTAATTTGAATAAGCTTTGACACTTTTAAAAATCAAATATATATATTTATTGTTCAACTTGACACTTACTCGGGTGACAGAGTATCAGCCTTGAGAGAGGCAGAAATTTCAGCCATGTTCTTATCACAATCCAGGCAAAAAGAATCACAAGCAATCTAATTAAAAAGAAAAAAAAACACAAAGAAAGAAACACTGTATAAAACTTGAGATGTATCAAAACTTGAAAAGTACATCCAATACAAAAGTAAACTGACATGAAAAATCTCAGTAGCCCAATTTCTAAAGGCTTGATCTTGTCCAGCCAATTCATCTCCGGAAGTCAACTTCATCAATCTTTCCCCACCAAGCTCTCCCAATAAATTGTCCACGTATCGTCCAAAAGCACAGAAATTAGGATATGCACTTGAGCCCAGTCCAAACACGGCAAAGCTAAAACAAAATAATAAAAGATAAAAGATTATCATTTAAAGTCATTTTTTTATGCTTGTGTTTTGAACAATTATTATAACTTATTTATAAAAACAACTTACGTAATATTTCTGCGAGGCCCAAAATTATCATCCGACATGACATCTGACATTTGGCTTCCTTTGAAGGAGTCTG
>JABASP010002610.1:0-18898 GCA_019776565.1 Sminthurinus signatus | reverse complement strand
GTGCACAACTTCGCAAACAGAACCCCTCGACTCAAACCATCCACACGACCAAGCCTCTGAGACACCAGATTACAGGAGTGCGCCACTACTCCCAGCGAATGTACATGTTAAAAATTCTACTACTCATACTACAACAACCTGGCTTCGATCCTCCGCTCAACCACTGCACACGCAGTCCTTTCATCAACACACCGTTTTCTCCAGTTTTTCTTTAGTTTTCTCACAATTTTCAGTTTCCTCATGACTTTTTCCATATACTCATGCAAACTTATAACTAAATTGTGCTTTTAATCACCCATTAAACATCAAAAAATACATTCCAATTCATGCCAATGCTAAAGGTGTGCAGTATGCAGTGTAAATGTTGCCGGGAACATTTCCATGAATCTTTACTTGTAAACTAGCGTATACTTGCTGCTCGCTACTCAATGCTTGCGCATTGTTTAACCATTTGTTAATACTTGCTGTTGATTCATATACCTACTCACACAGTATAATATGACCGTGTAAGCTTTTATTTTAGTAACTTGATGTATAATTTCTTGCATACAAAAGGCCAATATATTATGTAAAGTCTTTGTAAATGAAACAACGTTATTAATTTTTTTCCCTTTGTTTTTTTTGCATTTTTTATTGATAGAATAATAATAATAATTATTATTATTATTTATTATAATAATTTTTATCAATCATAAACTAATGTTTGCTGTTTCACTCATTCGTATATAATCACTTGTTTATTTGATCTTAGTCTTATTATCTCTAAATCTCTGAGTGCAGATGCATTTATATAATCTATGCTAATTTCAGAAATAAAATTCCCTGTAATATAGGTCTCATTAGATCTTGCCTTCATTCTCCAATCTTCAACTTTCCGCTTCATTATTTTTATTGTTTATGCTTCATACGATATTACGCATCACCACACAGAAACTAGAAACTAGAAACAAAGAGAGAAAACAAGAACTGGACCTAAAATGCATCATGTATTATGTAATAAAAATGTGCGATAAATTGGATATAGCCGGACGTCATAAGTTTCCAGTTTAATGCCTCATTTTCAAAAAAAAGGTAGAATAAACGCCATGATGATGATGATGATGATGTTGATATGAACTATGAACCGTCCAGCTGAAAAGTCATATTACGAGTTACGAGTTACGAGTTAGGAGCTGAAATGAGATGTGAGAGAAGGGAGGAAAACAAGATGAAAAGTAATAATAACAAGCTCACTAGTCGAGTCGTTTATTTGTAATAATAACAAGTACACACTTTAAGCTTGATTTCTTGTGAAAAGACCACTTGAACTCGTTTTTAAGGAGAGAGAGATACGACGAGATATTACCTGCATCCTCGCTCACTCAAAGCTCAAAACTCAAAACACAAACCCACGAAACATCTCATATCTAATCAAAAAGAAGCCGAAGCAAAGACCAAAGTCAGAGCCGCCTTCTTCAAGACATAATTAAGCGGCATAAAATTATGTAATATGTAGGATGAAAGTGAGTCCAAGTTCCTCGTCAAAAATCAACTTATTACAAGTTCCAGTCCTGTCCAGAGTCCAGCAAAACAGATAACAATAAAAATGAGAAAAACAGGTAGGTAATATCTTTTGAAATTTCAACGACTGACTGGACATTGCACATGTAAATTGTAAATAAAAATGATCCGTAAATTAGTAATATAAAAAGCATCTGGAAAATTGTTTCTTCTCTGTTGTTCTCAGTTCTCAAAAACAGACTGTAGCCATTAGAGAATTTTTTACTGTGCCAATGTTTTTTTTATTTTTTATTTTTATTCCAGCTCGGTTGAAATTAGCATGATCTTTTTTTGTCTATTATTGCTCTATTTTCAAGAATGGTGCAGTCTGTGGAAGAATTTTATAGTTTGCTATAGTTAGTTTTATCTTTGTAAAATGTACATTGTACATTGTACATGTGTTTGTAAGCTGTCCACTAAACAAAAAAATACAAAAGTTGAATTTGTAACTCATGGGCTTGTAAAAATAAGATATGGTTACATAAACCAAATATGTGTTATTTTTGTTTATCTAAATCCTAGTGAATGAAAATATGGAGTGGAAAATGGAAGAACCTGTTACCAGATCATATTACATAATATTTTTCACTTTAGGGTATTGTGGTTCCTCAAAATTACTGTCCATTATTTTTCTTTGCAGTCTTTAAACACCCAAGACCAAAGACCAAAACTCAGTGTAAGTATAAATTTTACATGTGTAAAACGTATAGATCAGACATATTATAATTTATAATATACATAATACTTTGCTGCCTGTTTTTTTGTTTTCTTTACTGTGGAACGAGAGTAAGTGTCAGCTGTTTTGTATCACTACAATTTATCTTTAGGCACAATGGCACAAAATGACTACCAAAACTATATGTACTTTGGTTGAGGAAATGATTTTGTGACAAGGCTTTTAAACTAAAAAAGTCACAACTCTGGTTTTTGTTGGTGATTTTTTTGTTTGACATTGAAAAACAGAAATTAGGTTACATGTGATACATGTTCTTGTTTTCATTCTTATTCTTATTTTTATTTTTATGCATGGATTTCTCGGTGTGTGAGCTTCTCTATTATGTAGTGTATTTTGTGTTCTGTGTGGTGTACTTTATGAGAATGAATAAGATTTTTTTGTAACATTTTAGAGAAGGAAAAGATTGTGTGCTTCTTTACTCTCCGCGTAGTTGGGCTAGATGAATGTATAATATATGTGCAGTATGCAGAATGCAGAAGTTAAGCCGACCCAGCTATTAGTCAGAATGGATTCAAGAACTTGGAGTCAAGTGGGAGGTCCGAGTGTGTAGAGTGTATAGTGTAGAGCTTAGATTTAGAGTTTTGAGTCCAGCAACAGCAGACTCAATACTCAATACTCTAACATTTTAGAGATTTTTCCTATACGGTTCCTTTTTCATTCTCATTCTTCTTTTCTCCATCTCTGTCCGTCTGTCTCGTATTTCATATGAATGAGAAGAAAAACTTTTACTTGGATTTAAATTTAGACTTTGGGGAGCAAGTCGCTCCTCATTCTCAATCTCATAGTTCTCATACAAATATTCATTTTCAAATTTCCACTTCTTCCTCACCCCATGCCTCACTCTTTCTTAAACTCCCTTTCATGCATTTTCTACACTATTTCAAACAACCTTCTCTAGAATCTAGACTCTAAACTCTAGACTCTAGACGTACAAGCTAAAATCTCATTATGTACATTTTCCCTTATCATAGTCGAATTTTTACTGGGTACTTCTACTCCTAGTCGTACTTAAGTCTAAAGTCGTAAGTCGTAGCGCCCACACGTTTGTATTTTGTATGGTGTATAGTGTAAAGCGGAATCCTCTCCTTCTTGTCTTCCTCTTTCTTTTCATCTTTTAGAATAAATGCAAACAAAGCACAAAGCACTCGCCCTCACCCACTTAGTTTTCCTTTGGGGCAAGATGAACGTACACTTGATACTTGATTTGGTTTGGCTGGTTTGACTTGGAACATGAACTATCATGTTCATTCTCCATTTTCCATTCTCCATGGTCATGGTTTCGTCAGCTCAAGTGTTAATAAATAAATAAAAAGATGGACTAATATGGATAGAACAGAAAAACAGAAAAACAGAACAGAGGGTAAGATGTTTTAAGTTCTGCTCATCCTCATCCACAAGAAGCAGTCCATGTCATGTAAGAGAAGATTAACCTTATTCTTCCTTGCAGTTTTCCCTTAAGTACACAATGCACGTATCTTTTATCTTTATGAAGATTTTATTATCTATATTTTGTATTTTGTATGCAGTTGAATGAGTTGAGTATGCAGTATTGAGAAAGTACGCCGGTTGCGGGTTGGATTAATGTCTCTTTGCACCTACTCTGAAATGTTTTGAAAACAAAAGCCTCCTCCGGCACCAAGCAACCACAAAACAGAACATTATTCTACATTTTCTGCATTTTTAAAGGAAAACCAAGACACAACACAAAACACATAAAACATAAAACTTAAAAACTAAAAACAAAAAAAAACAAGAATCAAGAGCCTCTGCTCTCTGTTCTGACTGTGTTTTTTTACACAAATTAAAATTTATGAATGTACTTTGTTCCAGTATCCAGTATCTAATACCAGAGAAGAGAGGGGAAAAGAATTGTGTGTAGTCTTAAGTATTCTGTATTAAGTATGTGCAGCTGGGTACTGGATGTTGAATCCTGGATGTACAATGTACAATATACAATGTACATGCATATTGAGATAATTTTCACCACCCACCATCATTCCACCGTCATTTGGGGTCATTGTTTATATGTTTTGAGAATGAGGGAAGAAAGAAAAGAGATACACTTGGTAATCAAGAATCAAGAAATACTTTTATGTTGCCACTTGAAAATCCTAATAGGAACAGGAATACGACTACGACTACTCTCAACTCCTTCCCTCTCCGTGTAAATTAAGACAAGTTTCATGAGTAGCAACCAACATTTACAGTTTACAATTTACTACATCAAGATATGCATTCAGTATTCAGTATCCATGAGGTTCAACACCATTCTCTTTGAGCTTTGAGGCATACAAGAATCTAGAATCTCTTGTCCTTCTTTGTTTCTTTGTATATTGTTTTGGATTTTGGATGGACCTCTGAGTGAAAGATCCTTTCTAAACTCTTAACTCTCAACTCCAGCATAATCTGCGTGCGAGTGAATGTGAGTGTGATCTTTATTTACTTTGTGAATGAAGATTAGAACAAGGAACCAGAGACAAGAGAAGTAAAAAAAAGAAAGAAAAAAGACGAGGAGCATAAAAAATTATTGCCGGTAATTTTTTTTCTCTTTCTCCCTGTGGCACTTTACATTTTCAACTGTATTCAAAGTACAGTCATACTGCGTCTGCACATATATGTATTTATTTGTAACAAACTTCTAGTACTAGTACTATTAATACTAATAATAATAATGTAATGCAGAGTAACGGCGTCTGAGCGAGAAATTAGACTTGTTACTTTTCTTGACTCATGTCTCATATCACACTCACAAGCAAAATACAATACACTTCTTCTTTCGTCTTTCGTCTTTCTTCTACGCACTTTCCATAATAACTAATAACAATTATTATGATACTAGATACTAGAGAAAGAAAAGGAGACAGGAATTCCTACTGTTGGTTTTGACTTGGTTCAAAGTTATGTCTCTAAACATATAAATATAAATATGTTCCATATTCCATGTATGTTGGTGAATATTATGTCATGTGTAAAAGAAGTTTGGTGGTTTATTTGTTTATACATACTTTTCGAGGGGATTTTAGATTTTACTTTGTGGGTTATTTGGCCTCTCATTTGCAGATATACAGTTGTATATATAATATATAGGTCATAGTTTGTTTTTTGTTTCTTCGTGGAGGTAAAATCATTGGCACACAAAGAGGAAAAACTATATATTATATATTTACATTTAAGTATTTGGGAAATATGACAGAAATATGTAACAAGACGAGGGCCAGACAACAAGCTTAGAGAATGAGACCAATACATAAAGTAAGAAGTATAGAGTATAGTGTTGTTACAGAAGATTTTGAGTTTTGGATACAAAGTATAGAATTCCATGTTGGTTCGGTTTCCTGGCACCAAACTCCTCACCGGCATCCTCTCTTTCTCTTGCAGACTCGGGATTTTGGATTCTGGATTCTGGACTGTGGATTCTGGACTGTGGGTTGCCTTGCCTTGCCTTTCGTTTTTCGTCTTGTCAGAGAGACACTTCGGAAACTGTTTGAAAAACAAGGGGTCGAGTGACTTTGGGAACTTGTTGACGCAAATGACAGTTCTGGCTTTCCTCCACTGTACTGTAGATTTTCTATAGAATGTATAATAATGAAGTATATGTACATATAGATAGAAGCAATTGAATTGAATGAAGCATAAGCAGTATAATATTGTAAGTAAAGCGTACCGTAAAGTTATAGTCTTAAAACCAGATTGGGAAACGGACAAAAGTTAACGAGAGTTAAAACAGGAGAAAAAAAAAGGAACAGTTAACTCTTTGTTCCAAAATCCAAAGTTTCTCCAGAAATGTTCTGGCCTCCGCCTTAATGTACACTGTACAATGTACACTGTATAGTGTAGAAATGTGGAAATGTACATATTGTAGAATTTGATCCACACCACTCCATTCTCCATTCCACTTCATCGTCCATCGTCCGGACCGGAGACATAAGTTTGACTTGAAGGAGGAGTACTACGTACAGTTATTAGTTCCAACTAAGGACGGACGGTCAAGTGTAAATTTTCAATGGTATTTTACGCCTCGACGACTCAAATTCTCAGCTCTCAGCTCTCAGTTCTCAGTATCCAGTGTGGTTTCCAGTACTGCTCATATGCTCATATCTCATATCACATGTATAATGTATAATATACGTATGTATTTGTACTATGTTCTAGTACTTTTACACCACTTTACACTAGCAACTAATAAGCATGTGAGAGGGGAAGAAGAAGAAAGAGAAAAAGAAAAAGAAAAAGAAAGAGAGAGTCTTTTCTTTCTTCAAGTCTAACTGTGTGTGTTTAGATTTTTTCACATTTGGGAACCATAACGATAACTCATTTACGTGTGTACCTTTAATAGGCATATTTAGGAAGTCTTCTCAAATTAATATTGATGACAGAGCTGACAGAATTTTGGTCAACGCTCAACGTATAAGTACATTATGAGTTTAACTATATTCCGTACTCCGTATTCCGTATTATAGTAGTATTTCCTACTGTACTCTTTCCTCTTTGTTTAACCACAAAAATACCACATGCGAAGAAATGAATTCTTTTATCCCGTGGTCAACTCGACTCTGAACTCTTGAATCTTGAATCTTGAGTTTTCGCTATAGAAATGATTGGGATGAATTTTTAATTTCAAATTGGATTCTATTTTGGATTTTACTCTTATAATCTTTAAATATTTCATTTTCTCTTGCATATTTATAAATTCCAAGGTTTATGTTCAATAAACATTTCTCAGGGCTTTCTGTGGGAAAATAACCGAATTGCTGAATAGTTTCATCTTTCACCAATTGGTGTTCTAAAAATGGGGATTTCATTCTTTCTCTTATCTTTTATCTTGTTGAAGACTTTGAAGGATTAGAATCACAGCTATATTTTAATTACCCAGTAAGAATTTCAAACTCGGAACGACTATAAATTATAGATTTTCTTTTTAATCGTATATTCATTATTCATTAGCATATATCGGTCATGACACATGTAGGAATATTCCAGCCTCCAGTAGTCAAAGGGGGGAGATTGAACAAAGCACTTGCTACTTGTTCCTTGTGAATAGCTTGCTACAGGCTGTATAAAAAATACATAGAGTATCACATTCACCTCGTCATTGACACCCCGACACTGACATTTTAAACAGTTAATTTAGATTTACATTCGGATTTGAAAATTTTATGAATTATGAATTAAGATTTTTTCATCATGCTTTTATATACACATATATAATAAATACTACTTATTTCGCGTTTCAAGGGTTTGGGTGTTAGCTAGTTCAAAATTCAAAATCTGATTAACGTTGTAACTTTACATCCTAAAATCTATGTACTATATGCAATGGGCAATACACAATCAAAATATCAACCTGCCAAAGACCAAAGAATACAGAGTAAAAAGAGGGAGAGAGGAAAGCTGGTTCCTCGTTCCTCGTTCCTGCCCCGAAAAGAGATTATCTGTACAACCTGACACGGAGCATTGAAATCTGCAAGAGACAAAAAAAACTAAATACTAAACACCAAGGTGAAGTACATTTTGTATTGTGTGTTGTGTGTTGTGTAACACCGACAGCGACCTTTAGTTGTGCACATGTGAGAGTCATTCATTGTTGTGAGGACGTAATGTCTAACCCTTTTCATTTCATTTCCCTTTTCCTGCTTCAGCTTCCTCTTTACTCTTTACATTGTAAATACATATGTATACTTACTGTACATTGTGTAGAACGGAGCATTGTGCTTTTTGACGATGGGTGTGTAGTGTGTAGCATATTTTATATCATGTATTATGGTAAAAGGTAAAACGTCGAGTCAGTATTGAAAAAAAGAGAATAGTTGAGAGTTGAGAGTTGAGACTGGAGTAGAAGAGTTAAAATTCCTTTCTCTAACTTCCACTTTGACTTTGACTGGGAATCATCTTTGACAATTGCTTTGCTTTTTATAAGGAGTGCAAGTATACTTATTACTTCTGTCACAGAAGTTCTGTGTTATGTGTAGTATGTGATGCTGCACAAGGGACAAGGGTTATTGAATCCCTCCGTGACACTGTGAATGTGAATGTGAAATGGATCTGTGATCCTTGGTACAATAATAATAAAAAAAAAGAATGGTATGCGGGCATTTAAGAAACACCACTGTATCTGTGTATAGTGTCATTATCCATTCATTCATTTTTCGCTTTGCAATGCCCTAAATAGTACACTGTACACTGTATATTGTGCTTGTAAAAGATGGTATATTACATTTTTTATGGTAATCTCAATAAGTTTTTTTTTTGCATTTTGAAAATTCATACCTTTGAAAAAAAATCAAAGTCATTCTTAATGTCAGTTACCAAAATCATGGGATTTAAGATATAATATTTTGTATTTGATGCACATTGCACATCCTGTTAGACACGGTGAGTGTGCGTCTACTACAAAATACAAACAACAAACAGAATTTGATTTGGAAATTAAAATGGTAAAAAATTAAATGCTTCACTACCCACTGATCACTAAAGCTTTTGTATACTTTACAGGTATACTTTTTTAACCATTAGTTGTTTTTTTTATTTCTCGTTATCATTTATATGACTTCTGCCTCCTAGCTTCAAATTCGGGTAAATATATTATACGTTGTACAATTCATTGGTATAAAAAATGGAATGAATATGGTCTCAGTTATATTTGTATCCATACTGATAATAAAAAATGGAAATAATACGGTGTGTGTGTTTTAAGTAGTTTTGGATGTCACTGAGGTATGTGCTTGTAATGATTTAGGGATGATGGAGATGAAGAGTCAAGTGACATGAAGCTGTGCACTGTACACTGTACATTGTACAAGTATTATATAACTGTAAGCACGGTTGAAACAGAGGCTTGAGTATTGAGTATGTATTTGGAATTGGGATTGAGGAGATTGAGATTGGGATTTTTGCCTTGTCATCTTTTTAGCCTCCTGTATAATTTTAAGTTACTTCACTGGTACACAAAACACAAAACACCAGTCCCGTCTTTTTTCTGTGGTACATATTATATTATTATATATTATATCAAAGAAATTTAGGAGAAGAAGAAAAAGAATTGAGAATGGTGTGACAGAAGGGGCACATCTTCGTCATTTTTTATTCATCGTCCATCGTCTATCGTCTCTAAACGATTCAAATGGATACAAAAATAAGAGTTTAGTCATGATGTTCAATGTACAATGTGTAGAGTAAAGAGTGAGTGATCTTACCCTTTACCGTTTCACGTTTTACGTTTTACGTTTACCCTAAATCCTGAAACCGAAAACTATAATGATGTCGATGATCATAGTGATGATGATGAGTCAAATTTTTATTGTGTAAAGAGTAAAGAGTAAAGAGACTTTTATATGTTTAATGTTTAAATACGATACCCAATATCAAAAGATGGTATTACTATTTACTATTATTCTTTTTATTTTTTCTTATAGAATACAGAATACAAAAAATATAATGTTAATTTACGGTAAAAAAGCTAAAATGAGTTCTTATACAATTAAATACATAATACATATATGGATTATTCTTCTAGTATTTAATGGGTAAAAAACGGGAGTAAAAAACTGCCAGGGAAAAATTATAAAAAATACACAATATACACAATACACATGGGCGTAGGCTAGTGTAAAAAACGTAGCTAATAATAGTAATAATAATTTTAATCTCTTTCCCTTTTCCATATCCGTGTTTTGTATCTTCACCGTTCATCGTTTTTTATTTTTTTACAAGGGTACCGTTTCATTTTGTAACATTTTAAGTACTACATTCCTTTACAACAAATCGTAAACTGAGACTGCAGTCCATGGACTGAAAAAATTGACTTTCCTCATTCCTCACTCTTTTAGTTGTTGGCTCCTGGGAAATTTGTAGAAATCCTGAGGAGGAATTGATATTTTGCTTTAAACCGTTTGATATCTCCTCTTCAAATTTTCAGATGGACAAACAACACGAAAAGCTAGATTCTAGATTCTAGATATTGACATTTCCCAATAATTCCATAATTCCTTTAATTTCTCAAGTCTCAAGTTCCTGCGTAATCCTTTCTCTTGCACTAGCTTTGTTAAGTTGAGCAAGTGTATTTTGTAGTGTAGATGAAAGAATAGATGTCACACACACAAAACACTTGGCATTATGACTTGTGACTACCATTTAAAATGAAATGAAAGTAACTATTTTCTCCGCCACCTGGATTTTATATTCTGGATTCTGGATACAGGATACTTTTGATGAGGATTTGTAAAGAGATTCTCAGAGAGGAATCAACAATCGTCTCATCGACTGTGCCTGACATTCATCGGTTCCGTCGTATTATTGCAAAACTTGAAGGTTTGGTAACTATCTGCTGTTCTTACTTTACTTTTGATGTTTGATGTTTGATGCCCTTTGCTCTGTCATTCATCCGTTAAAAATCTGAGCAAAAACTCAAATGACAGGAACGAACACTCAAAAGAATCTAGAATCTAGAGTCTAGCATCTAGAGTCGAGATGACGTAATAAAAAGAAGATGGCTTTTTATGTTGTGATTGCTTGGAAACGGGAAATAAAAATGATCAAAGGGCTAAATTATGTGTCTCTGTTGAAAACTTTGAGGTACGTGTCTGTTCAATGTTCAGTGTTCAACTCTGTGTCGGGTGTCGGAACGTCTCTTGGAGGAGAAAATGAAGGAATTGTTATTGTTGCTACTATCCGTATCTGTATCTGTATCTGTATTGTTGATCCTTGTCATTTATTACTATCTGTTTTTACTACGCGGAATCCTTTTCTCACCCTTACTCAACAATTTTGCTTGTGGTTTGGTTTGGTTTGATTTGATCTCTCACATAAAGAAAGTGACAGGAGAGCACAAGGAGTACTAGTATTAACTATTAGTAGCAGCGTCATGCACCCATTACTTATACAACTATACATTACACATTATACATTATACAAGTATAATGTAAACTGTAGACTGTAGAATGTCAAAGTATAAATATTTAATGGTAAAAAGTAAAAACCTTTGCAAAATGGGAAAAAAAGAGTTCAAGAGTTTTGAAAAAAAAATCAATAGGAAATGAGAGAAGGGTTACGTTACGTTTTGAAACTTCAAGCTTCAAGTACACAATGACAACTACCATTCCAAATTCTATTCTATTCTGTTGTGTTGTTGGTTGTTGCCGTTGTCATTTTCATTGTCATAGTTGGTTGTGATTGTTGGAGAGTGGAGAGTGGAAGTGTCTATTGTTGCCCGGATTTCATTTTTCTATGGTCTGTGATAGGGAAAAAGGCATGGGCGAGGCGCTTGTAAGTTGTAAATACTGTAAACAGACAGGCCTGTCCCTTGTTCAAATTTTAAGGAGAGAGACAGAAAGAGAAAGGGAGATGAGCTACTGTTACACATAAATACATACAACATACACAGTACACATTACAACGTACTCAGTCTGTAATAAAACCAATTCATTCATTCATATATTGATCATAATATTATTGATTATTGAGCATCCATGATTTATTCTTGATATGATAGAACTTGTCATGATATGATTTTTTTTTACTTTCATAGGGATAATAAATGATGAAAATTATTATTTTTTACTTCTGCTTCTTAAAATGTGTAGGTTCATTTTCGTGTCACTTTACTGTTTACTGTTTATGTACAATGTACATTGTACATGTACAAACTTCATCGCAAGGTTTTTAGGCAACTCGTTGCTGAAGAATCTCAAGTTTCCCAGCTGTTTAATTTTTAGAAATGTGAAACTTTTTATTACATGTATGCAAATCCTGATGTGATTTTCCCGTTATTTCTATATTACTTTCTCATCCTTTTCATTTGCTTGCAAAGCCAAAGCCAAAGTCAGAGCCAGAGTCAGAGTCCAGCGTGAAACATCCTAAATGTTCTTTTGTACATGTAATATGTAATGTTTAATGTTACAAATTCCAAATTCTTGCACGTTCTTCATCTTTGCTCCGGTATCGTTTATCCCTCATCGATCATTCAAATCCGAAAGGAGGAAATTCATTCAATTCCATTTCATTTTCCGTTCTATTCTAAATTCTAATTCCTACATGGATTGACGAAAAGAAACCATTTTTACATTCATCTCTTTTGTGAAAACTGAACTACGTAGATTTTGTAGAATTTGGACTTGGGTGTTTGGGTGGAGATTTTGAAATGTTTGAAACTCTGAAACTCTGTTCAAAGTTGGAAAGTTGGAATAGATAGTGAACTATGAATAGTGGACACTGGTACTTTTTCACTCCACTTTTTGTCCATTTTGAACCATAATTTGAATTTGAACATGCCTTTGAACACCTTCTGTCACCTCAATAATGGGGAAATCCTTTAATCCTTCCTGAAAAATTAGTTTGTTTTCCCAACGGATTAGTCCGAGTTCAAAGGAGATCCAACGGAAGAAAGAGAGAAAGAAATAAAGAAAGAAAGAAAGAGCAAATGTCCATTAATATGTGAGAACGTGGTCAAGATTCAAGATAAATAGGGTTCATAAAAGTCCCTCACTGAGACGACGGGACTCTAGAATCTGGACTCTGGACTCTGGGCTGACGTCCATTTCGCAATAATGGATAATGTGTAATAGATAGATGTCTAAGGAATAACGAATACGTGGATGTAACAATGGTTCGGACGGAAAAGATGCAAAGAATAAACTAAGTAAAAGTATCATGTAAGTTTCTTTTTTTCTCCTGTGGTTCAATTCACAGCTTACAGCTCAGAGTCGTGATACAGAACAAGTTTAGCACTGAACACTGAACATTGAACATGATATAACGTGTGCAATGTGCATATTATTCACATTCACATTTTGACTACTGAATACTGAAGGATGTGAAATGTGAATGGTCCGCTCAAAACTCAAAATTCAAAGCTCAAAGCTCAAAGTCTGATGTCTGATCTCACGGTTTCATCCTCGTCCATCTCCCCGCACTTTTTTCTCCTTATTTGCTACAAACAACAAAATGACAAGAGAATAAAACAGATACAACCTCAGAGACATACCAAGAATGAAATAAAGCAAGAAAGAAGATGGATCTTTCCACCTTCAAGAAAAAAGAAAACGTTCGTGAGACCAGAAAAAAAACGAGGAAAAGTCACGTCCAAGACGAATTAACGGTGGTCAAAAAAATCTCTGATCTGGCGTTGATTCTAAATTCTAAAGTCTCAAGTCTCACTTCTCAAGTTGAGCAAAAGTAAAACCTTGACTTGAATTTTATTACGCGTGTAAAAGTATTTGGAAAAATAATATCAATTTTTCACACATGACTCCAAACTCCAATGTATCTAATAAAACTTCAAGAATTTTGCACAACTTTTTAGCATCATATTTATTAGTCGTTAGTCGTTAGTCTTCAGTCAAATATGGTCCATTGCTTTATTTATTATTTATAATTTACGAGTTACGAGAAAACTTGACGCATTAGAACTTAGAAAATTGCTCAGTTTCAAGTTTCAAGTACTTGGTATGGGTTTTCTCTGCAGCAAAGTAGTTACTAGTTACTAGCATAAGGCGGATCTTTGTGAATTAGTAGGAACAATAAACTATACAATGTAATAAATAGTAATAAATATATGCAAAACAAAATAAATGTGGGATGCCCAAACTCAAGAGTTTTACAAAGTTTTAGGGAAATAACACCCCATTTTCCATATTTTGTGCAAAGTTATGCATCATGTACATTGTACATATTATAGGTATTAAGTGCCATAATAATAATACATTATAATTTATTCAGCATCACCATTTGTCCACAATTCCCAATCCATAACAATGATTTTTATTATTCAAATTGTATATTGTATAGTACACTGTGTGCACAATGTACAAGTGACTCAAATTGCAAGGCAGCAGCCCTTGTGGTTTATTTTATGAGACTTCTTTGTCTTGATGAATAGAATCTTGATGGCCAAGGTACTGTGCACTATAAGAGGTAGGATATGGAATATAGAAAGAAAGTACACAGTATTCAGCATAAAATGTACAATGGTTTGCTTTACTTTAGTTTATAAACCTGATAAAGGACTCTTTTGGATCGTGACTTTAGGACAGCCGACCTGATTATCTAATTTCAGGTAAACATCTTTGGAGCTGGACTTTGTACTTTTGTTCCTTTGACTTGGGAATTGTCAAACCATCCGTCATTTCCAAAACGCTTCATCCCATTCAATGGTGAGGTGAACAAATAATGGCTTCTCTTTCTTCTCACCTTATTTTAAAATCCTCCATGTGATATTTAATACGTATAAGTAAAATAAGTATCTAAACAAGCAAGTGTGATGTAAATTGTACATTGTACATGTAAGTATACATTTACGTAGCAAATATTGATCTTTCACAAATCACAAAGTCTTCTCCTTCAAATTTTTCCCTGGGAATTTGTAAAAAATAATGAGCAGAGTATCAGTAAACTTTATCATTTATAAAATTTTTAAATTAAATGCTATTCTATTTAAAAAACACGACCAGGATTAGCACATAATATGCACAGTGCACAGTTTAAAGTGTATAGAAATGGAGGTTGAAGATTGCTAATCTGATATACGTATGATGAATTATCTGTCTGTTAGCTGTTGTACATATGTAATATGTATGATACTATAATGTGGAGCTATCAGTTTTGATCCTTGGATGAATTTTCATTTCTTTTTTTTTTCCTCACGAGGCGTCGACTGGACGGACTCGAGACTGGACTGTAATTAATTGGTCGTTAGTGAAAAGTGTTATACGTCGAGGGAAATTATCCCATGGACAATGTGTAATCAAATCATCCATTACCATTTTTATTAATTGGTTTGAATTTGAATCTGAATTCTCCAACAGAAAAGTCCCACTTCAAGTTTTTTTCTACCACGGTTAGAAAATCTCCTTCTCTTGGATTAGTGGATGTTGGATTAGATATGCATTTTTAACGGTATGTACAATGCACATATATAAACGAAGGTAATTGCGCCTCATCATTTTTCTTACACTAAAAAAAGTAGTCATTTTGGAATTTGAAAGTGAGCAAAATATTTATGATAATATATTATATTACATTATGGATTGAATTGGCTTGTGAGGGGCATTCTGTATTCTGTACTTTGTATTTTGCCAGCACTAAAGTACGTAAATTGCACGCGGAACATTAATTTAAAAATTTGTTTCCTCTTCTCCTATTCAAAATTGATCAGGAATCAGGACTGAATGATGAAATATGTACAAAGTACAAAGTACAAATTGTATAATATGCACAATACATGATATCTGTATAATATATATTATGCAGGATGAAGTATTGAAGCATGAGGAAAAGTATCTATTAAACACGTGCAAATTTTTCCATGTACATCTAAATGTACATCTCCGACTTGGACAGATTGATTGCAGTTGCACGTTTTCTCTTCTCATCCTCATCAACCCGTATCATATAATATATCATGTAAAATACATGAAGCATTTTACATTGGGCATGATTTTTACATACAAAGTCCACAAGTCACACGCGCACTCCTCTCATCTTTACTGTAAAAATGTATGAAAAATGCCTGAAAAAGTTCCGCCTACTTCATGTCCAGTCCATTCTAATGATCCAATACATCAAAGTCCCATAATAAATACGTTGTTTTGACTTTTGCTCAGTATTTTCAGCTTGTAGAATGTACAGTGTACAATGTACAATGTAAAATGCACAGACAAACTTCAACTGTTTTGATTTTATTTTGTGTTTTTAAGTACAAACTTTACAATTTACAATTTACACTTTGAACACTTTAGAACCTTGTATAATATATAATATGTAATAGTAATCACTCCTCACTTTTATTGCACTTTATTTTTTTACGTATCTGCCAAAAACGAAGGAATAAAAGATCCGATATTTAGTATTGGCACAAAAGATGATTATGCAAAATACCTACTCAAAACTCAAATTTCAAAACATTGTATTACTTTTGACGTATCGGTATAATTTGTAATTACAGCATTTGCTTACAAATTGAAGACTGACGACTAATTTTTGTACAGCTTCAATAAAAATTTAAAAGCTTCTACGTTTTCTACCTTCTTTATTTTATATTTTATAGTACAATGTTTATGATTATAATTAAGAATGAAATACAAGAGAAAAGAGATAGGCAGATAGACAGATTCTTGACAAATTTTCAATTTTCAAGTCATAAAAAGCTTACAGAGGGTTTAATTTTTCCATTTCCCACCACTTGAACTTCTAATTGTAAGTGGTTTTTGAATTGTGAATCATAAGTAATAAGTAGTATTATTAAGTTAGAAGCTTACTGTTAAAATGATCATCGTCATTTGTATTTTGTATTATAGTTTATAGTTGATAGCGTGGCAAATTAAAGTTTAAAAGATGTGTGAGTTTTTCTCTTGTTTTTACTCCGGTACCGGTATTTTTGCTTTGGCTTTTGGATCAGCTCAAAACTGGTGAACCGTCTCTTGTGAATATACATAGATTCATGATTCATGATCAATGATCAGTGCCTGTCATTTTAGTCTTTAGTCTTTAGCTTGAAGATGAAGAGTCAAGAACTTGAACTTTATCTTGCGCTTGTAACTTGTAACTTGTTCTACTGTATGCGCTATTACTTTGCTCCTACATTGTTGAAAAAAAAACTAGTTCTTTCACAAAAATAAGCCGCTACCTGTTCACAAATCAAAATCAAAATCTGAGGTACATCGTACATGCATTTGAGTTTTAATTCATGCTTTACACAAAGAGTTGCATAAAATATTATGCATTATCTGTTACATGTACAATGTACAATCTGCAATCTACAATCTACAGCTACTACATACTACAACAAGCTACAGCCACAAAAGAAGGACAAGCGTCTCTCATGTCAAGTTGTAATTACTTATTGTTAGATTTCTGGATTTTTGGTTTGTTACACCGTGTTTTCCATGTACATTGTAAAATGTCCATTGTACATGGAGCCGAGTAAAAGTACAGAGAATATAAGCAATAAAAGGTGTACAACAGCAGTAGTACACAATACATACGGTAGAAAAGTTTCCCTTATTTATCTATGCTCAATGCCAATGTGTAGCTTGTACAGTGTAAAGGGAAGGATATCCATCCTAATCCAAATCCAAATCCATATCCACATCCACATCTACAAGTTGGATTTTAGCACGTAATATGCAAGAAGAGTTACCCTTAAAAACCTCATAAAATGGGATAATTACAGCTTCTTCACTTCAACTTAATATTTACTGTTTATGTCCTCCTCTGACAGTAGACAGTAGACAGTAGTAAAGAGTAAAGAGTAAAGAGTAAAGATAACCGTACCGCAGTAAAGATAGTGTATCATCCTTACATAACGACTGACCAGGTACTGATATGCAATATGCAACAAGTATCTGTCTATCTACCATCTACCATCTATGTGGAGTCGGGTACTTAACACTTAAAAGCCCTTTCATCCCACACCAACTCGAGTCATTTATACAATTTTCCCCTTTCTCCTCTTCTTTTTGTTTCCTACTTTGTACTTTTACAAGTTTTAAATTCTAAAGAATGAAATGACTGCCCGATACTCCTTTGCTCCTTTGGTCGTTTGGTCTTTTAATGTCGGAACCTCCCTCACCTGACATAGGCTGCATGCCACTTTTCCCTCTCTCCTCTTTTTTCATCACCTTCACATATATTACGTATTACGCTAAGTGTACATGAAGAAAACTAAACTAAACTAATCTAAAACTGCCCATATCCTCCACGACTTGAAGCTCTAAACTCTAAACTCTAAACTCCAAATCCAAACTTGAAATTTCAAACTGAAAGCTTAAAGCCCAAAACCGTTCATCAGTCCGATCACTTTTTTGTGATGGTTGTGTGCCATACACGCTTTTGTCTTGTATTGTTTTTCCTTCTCTTGTGTGTACGATTTAATACCCCTGAAAAAGAAGGAGAAGAATGAGAATTACCTGCCGGACGTAGGTACTAGTATTACTCTTACTTCTTACTCTTACTCTTAGTCTTAGTTTGTGGACTGTGGACCGTGGACATGTATATGAGTTCTTGTGCCTGCCCATTCTCATACTCATTCTTGTTATTTGTTATCATCCCCATTCTCATCCTCTTTACTCTCTCTTATTTATTTTTTACCGCCATGGCATCTCATCACGATATATGAAACTGAAAACTCGGCGTAATATATTATATTGGAAGAAAAATAAAGGTTTTTGTGCCTTTTTTTGTGGAAAAAAAATGGAAAAGGAGGAAAAAGAAGGAAAGAAGGATGTCAGGGCAATAACATTTTGCCTCCTTTCTTCAGTCACTTTGTTCTGCCTCATTTTTAAATTTCAGCACTCTCCTTTGTGTCCGCTAACAAGGAGTGAGGAGTTTAATGTCCAATGTTCAATGTCCAATATACTGTTCAACACTTATTTGTATCCTATGGATTTTCCATGTATCCACAATCCACAATTTACAATTTACACCTTTTCATTTTTTACTTGGAATTCTCCTTTGAGACATTATATTATCTCTGTGTTATGTAATCTGTAATATGCAATGATGACCAAAACCAGGTATTGGAAAATTGGAAATATTCCCCTGTCATTGACCATTGACACTTACAAAAACTTGCACGAGTTTTATTATCAATCATTAATTTATCAAAACTATAATAAAACCCGTATGTGATGG
>JABASP010002609.1:0-18899 GCA_019776565.1 Sminthurinus signatus | reverse complement strand
TTTAAACACAGTTTAGTACCTGTGTTGTGTTATTAAGTGTTAAGCTATGATTTCTATCTGTCAAAATCTCTAAATCAAATTAATTTGATAATTTATGGATACAGAATACAAATGATTGTACTTTTACGGTGGTCTAGAATCTAGAATCTAGAATCTAGAACAATGATCATCTGGTGAAGTCTCGGATGATCATTGTTAATTGATAATACTTCCAAAATATCATAGAGCAATACTACTTTTATCTTATGGTTCCGGAATTTTCTTCCCCATTGATGTACAGTCAAAAATACATATGATTACACAGGAAGTAAAGAAAAATGAGATAATTTCTATTGAATTCTCAACTGTAAAAGTGAAACATACAACATACTACACATTATACATATGTGTAGTAGTATAAAAAATCATAATAAAATTACAGAATCCTAGAAATCATAAAAATTATGATACTGATACAAGATGCTTAACAACGCCTGTAAAATCTACGTATGCTACACGAATGTGTGAATTTACAAGTGAGAAATTCATTTCTTTACAGGAATCAACAGACTGTGTCAATTGCAAATTATTGTACTCGAGGCTCAAATAGAAGTGGCAAGAGATAGATAGATGGATGATCATCTCTATTCTACATCTTGTCAATCAATGTGCAAACTATGTATTTTGCACCCTTGTCATATTTCACTATACTTGCAAACATCTAATAATGCAGTTTGAAAGTCGACAAGATATCACGCGTCTCAAGTCTCAAGTGATCCAACTACATTGTTTGGAGTTTGGATTTTGTAGTGTGTACTGTACTGCATTTTTTCACTTTGTTTATTGCTCGCGTAATACGTATATGTGTCTACTTCTACATATACATGAATTTGAAAATTGGAAGACTTTCTACTCCTTCCGTCAGAATTCAGAATAAAAACATCTTCAAAATCAACATGAACATGATAACTTTTGTTATTGTACAAACAATAAACTATAGGTTTTTGACTTTAGGTACATGCACTATGCACTTTTTCAAATTATATTTACCTGAATATACCACAATAGCCGTGGTCGAAGGTCTGATCAAGAGGTACTATGCGTTCAAGAAGTCTGGGTGTTGTTGACAATGTGGTGAGTGCCAAGAGTAAATGAGTGTCACCTGTGAATCATAACAAAAAACCAAAAGATCATAATAATGAAAACTACTGAATACTGAATACTAAAATCTAAAATAGAATCAATATTCATCCACGAGGGTAAAAAGTAAATTAATTCAGGTGAAACACTCTTTTTCATATAAATACCTTGGAGTCCAGCATCAATCATTGTTTTCCAAGGATGATCACTGGAAAATCTTGGATGTGGCATCAGTTCCTGAAATCAAACATAAATATAATAATTGACAATTATTCTTATTTTGAAGTATAAAAGTAGAGTTGAAAAATCACATTTCCATCTACTTTTTCTACAAGTTTCTACTTCTCTTCCTTTGTCAACATCATCGCTATTAATTATTATGCATTGTACAAGCTTACAAAAACTTGGAAAATTCCTTTTGGAAATTTCCATATCTCTTATTTATCTTCGGAGCAAGAATAAATGTGCTTGTAATTTTAAAGAGGCGTTTCAATTTCAATTTTACAATGAAACAACATCTATTCTGAGTTTCTAAGTTCTGAGCATGCAAATCTTCAAATTGTTTTTTGCTGAGCATACATAAGAATAACAACGACGAAGAATGATAAGATTATACGTGAAACTAATTCATGCATTCTCTGCATCCAAAATCCAACATCTCTCGCACCTTCCATCTTAATCTATCTACTCAAAAGTCATAATATTGTCAATTTTCATCATTATCATTGCATTAGCAATGATAAGTTTATTATTGCTGTCATGTCTCTGTAATATGTAACATTATACAAAATACATCACTTTTCACTGCCTTATTCCATAATATATTCTTTCCTCTTAAGTATGAAGTAAAATAAAAGTTTGGGTAAACAATTTTGGTTCATCTCCAATTTATGACTCTTATCATCTCCTTTTTCTGCATAAAGTATAATGTACATTGCACATTGTACAGGACTAATGACTATTATAAATTATAACGAATGTATTGTTATCCTCATCCTTTCATAATATTATGATATGACTGAACGAAGAAAGAAGAAGAACACATCATACCCCATACCATATTTTATTCGTATCACACACTGCACTGTCAACAATCAACAATCAGCCTGTATCTTACATGTAATCTAATTCTCTCCTTTATTCAACATTCTGCATTCAACATCCACTATCCATTGTGCATTGTCAGTTTGAATCTCGGAGTGGATTATGGATTGTCAATTGTAAATTGTGGATTGTAAGTTGTAAGTACATTCAACACTCGACACTCAACACCCCATCAAATAACAAGTACAAGTACAAACTACAATTATCATTTCCGGTGACAATTGTGTGCTTGACGTGTACATTGTACATTGTTGTGTAATTGTATTATATATTATGTAACATGTATAAAAGTCATTAGTATCATCTCATTTGTGTTGGGCTCGTATTTAGCATTTAGCATAATATCAAAAGAATAATACCTAATGCATGTTAATTACATGTTACATATTTATCTTTTTATGAACAGTGTGCAAATCATTGGAGCAACTAAACCAAATCTAATGCATTCTATTCACATAATATAATAATACGAAATGTTGCACAATACTAATAATTCTCCATCTAATTATCACTAAAGGGAGTCAAACACCTTGTTTACTTTTATGTATAGATTATAGATATTAGACATGAAGCCACAGTTTCAAATTTCAAATTCAAAGCACAAAATATATGGAATTTGGAAAGTTTCGGAAACAGGAGAATTACCAAAAATAATATAAAGTACAGAAGAAGAATGAGTTGAGTAATTCATCGATCTGCAATTTGCAATGTGCGGAAGACCTGTCCTCCCATTAAATAATGGGGAATGTGGACATATTACAGATTACGGATATTGTTGTGTTGCAGGTGTGTGTTTTGCGTATCATATTGTTTCTACATGATATGCTGAATTTTAAATCCAATGACATAACAAGATATCAAATGGAATTTGAATTTGAATTTCAAATTGATTCCAGTATCCACTGAATTGCCAGTTACCAGCACATGACATGTAGTTCATTCATCGAAAATCAAAATGGTTAATCCCAGTATCATGACTCGTGAGATAGTGAGATCAATGTAGAAAATACAAACAGCCCAACTTTTGACACTTGAAATTTGAAATGAAACTTGGATTTCAAATCTCCAATCAACATGATATCACATATCTGCACATTGTTCGCTGTTCGTACATGTGTGACAATTGGCAGTCGGCAATCCAAATTCAAATCCAATTCAAACAAGAGATAAGATATCTGATTTTGTGTCTCATCCATCTCGTGCACTACATTTTATCAAGTATCAAGTATCAATTATCGGGTTGAGCTGATAAGCGAAAGAGATAAAGCATCAAGCATAACAATCAAAATGTAATTATTCATCGACTCAAGAATGGATTGAACAAGAAACAAGGTTGAAAATTGAAGATGCCTACACTACAAAATCCTTCCTTCTTTTCTTTTTATTTTTCACACAAGTCAGTACATATACGAATATTCAGTATAAAATACTACGCAAGGCACATGCAAATTAGAAGAGTGAAAGTAATTGTATTGACATGTGCAACTTCAAATCCTATCTTTTGGCTCTTGTTTTCTTTCCTTGATTTCTCGACCCTCAATTTTTAATTCCGAAAACTTTCATCTTCATTACATTAACCAGCTTAGAAAACAAAAGTCACGACTTGCTTCTTCAAATTTCAAGCTGTTCAAAATTCCAACTTCCTACACAATTAATTAGCAGAAAACTCCATTTTGTTGAGGAAAATTCTCAAAATTAAAATTACTTTAAACATAAACAAGTGAGGAAATTTTGGACCTTTTCCAGAATTCCTATTTTTCATGCATGTGCTTTGCGCATTGTACGATAGCTGGAAGAAAACTCAAGACTAAAGCATCAAGAATCAAGCGACTCTGCACCTTCAGCTCTCTATAGAAAATGTTGAGAAAAGGGAGCCTATTAAAAAGTTAAGAAGGGTAATCATGTCATCGTCATGAAATATGAAATACAAAATACGGATACTCCGCTCTGGGTCTAAGATCTATAAAATCTCTGAAAGGTGGAAATATTTGAGTAAGTGAGCTCCACACACACACACACACAGATTTTTCTATCTCCATCTTCTCAATTCTCTATTCTCTCTTGAGCTTTGAGCTTTGAGCTGATAAAATAGATACTTTGTTGAACACATCAATTACATTGTTTTTTTGGTTCAAGTTTAGTTATTAGTTAGTTATTATTACTTGAGTTGAGAGTTGAGAGTTGAGGACGGAGGATAACACGCCCGCTTTTTATTCCACACACGTACTTTAGATTGGATTTTACTGTGTATTATGAAACATCATTTTGGTTTTCTTCTTCGTCTTCATTATGCCGATGGCATGACATTTAGATACACATATAATATATTTTGATGGTACTTCCACTGATACTTCTAAATCCATTCCATATCTATATCCATAATATCATAATGGTTTTGATTTGCACTCTGAGAAATCTTATCACAGCAACAGTAAGAAAAACAACAACAACATCAACATCAACAATATGTGTTCTGTGTTATATGTTATATTATGTAATATCTGTATAGAAAGTACGCGTACGAGGATCCTCATACAGCATACAGCACAATCAACAATCAACCTATTTATTGTCTCTCGTCTGTTCTTGTCTGTTGTCTGTGCTTATCTGTAACATTATTATTGTTAATAGTTGTAGACTGGAGGAGTTTCTTCCTTATGGCTAAGAAAACATGATGAAGGATATCATTTTACATACGCATGCACAATCTACATGCTTGATACTTTGTACTCAACACTAAACGTCAACGTTTGCTTCTGCATCTTAAACCCCAAACCAAATCGAACCAAAGTTTCATCAGATGAGATGAACAAACTTCAAACTACAGTATAATAAACTGTAGTAATTTCCATATAAAACATATCTGATATCATAAAAGGCTCAATTACCATACTATTATTCTATTATTATTTATTATATTACCATTTTTTTTCTTCTATCTCTTATATTCTTTTCCTTCGTCACTCTTCATTCTACACATCCTATTTTGTTTTTGATCTTGTTCATCCTATATTTCATTCTACATTATTTTCTGTATGCAAATTCCTGAATTAACCTCAAGATCCTCTAGCGTCTTGAGTCTTCAATGAAATGTAACATCCAGAATCCAGATACAATTTTTATCTTTATTTTGTGGTTCAAAATCCAAAATTCCTCTTTTATTTTCATCTGAAGTAAATACTTTGGTTTTTTATCCCACAAGGTGCATACACGAAGACAATGCATAATACGAGTGCCGCATTAAACATTAAAATAACGATTGTTTTTTCTACTGATACTTTTCTGGCCAATTCTGGTACAAAATTAAAAATAAAACATTAATGCAAAATCCGAAATTGACTCTCTGAAAGAAGATGGAAGATACATTGTGGTTATTGCTTATTGCATAAATCATTTAGCGTATTTCCATAGTCAGAAAGAAAAAAGAAAAAACAAAGATTGAGAAAGCAGTCTAAAATTGACAGTTACAGAATAAAGTGTGAAGTGTGAGGCAGCGGGCAGAAAACAGAATTTTTACTTTTGAGATTCAACAACATTAAAACTTAAACGTGGTTCTTAGTCATTTTAAGCTTGCACTTTGAATGGAGTTTGGAGGGAGAATATTCATTATTCACGACAGACTACAGACTACAGATATTCATCCAATGGGAAAAGTTTGGATCTAGGGTCATTAGAGAACCAATTTAATTAAATCACATGGGGAATAGAGAGAACAATCCACAAAAATTTACTACAGCTTTAATAGACACATCAATTCATGCAGAATGCAGAATGTGGAATACCAAGACAGATTTTGAATTTTGACTAAGAAGAGAGAGAGAGAAATACACTATTGACTATTGTGTGACTTTAGCTTTGAGATTTGAGAAACTGATGAATGAGATGAAGAAGAGTAGAACTGTGGAATGGAAAAGAAACAGGTTTAATAAAGACGGTATTCCATATTATGCATTATCGTATTAGCTTACACCATGTGATAATGGTAATGGATAATGGAGAAGTCAAACTCCCAAACTATTACGTATATGTATTCTGTATTATGCATTTTGTATCAATGTGTCTATTACCATTATCTATTATCTATTGTAACTTATAAAATACGAATGGATTTGTGATACATGATTGTGAAAAAATATACATAAAGTGAAAATTTACGACATCATCATTTAAATTTCATTCTGCCTATCTGTTCTCTATTCTCTATTCGCTATTCTCTAGCATCTTTCTCTTTCTCTATTATTCTATTATTCCTCATGCTCATCCGAGTGTAACAATGTACATTGTACAAAGTATCTCGTCGTAATAATATTGATATGACACCACCATAAACCCTAAACATTAAACATTTGTTTGCAAAATATCCTCACGTATCAGAAATCAAAACTAAATAGATTCATAACAAATATTTAAATTCTACTCGCACCACTTGATATTTATTAAGCAGTCACAAAGTCACAATAATTCCTCTACAGTATAATACAATACAAACTGAACACTAGTACTAGAAACTAGACCCGCAATACAAAGTACAAAACACAAATGTCCCTGGTTTCTCATTCTCATTTGAATTCACCTTTGAGGCCTCTTCAATGAATGAATGACACAATGCGTAATAAATGAGACATGACACTATTCACTACCCAATTGTACTAAATACTAAATACGCACTGTATTTTGCACTTTGTACTCTTGTACGATATTTCATGGTGCAAAATTTGAGCATAAATATAACACAATTTCTGATACCTACACAATGTACAAAGTACAAGTTAAGTCTGCAATCCACATATTTCTATGCTTTTGCCAGTCATAAAATTCGTAAGCATTCACGGACATCAAATATCAAAAGTTAAGGTCAAATGTACAGCAGAATCCAGCGTGATAATGTCGAGATGTTAGATTTTCACAGAAACGTACAAGAAAATGAGAACGATAAAAGATAAAAGGAATAAAAACCACTTTTTACTTTTGACACCTTTTGGTCATTGATTACTTGGCTACAACATTTTTTCCTATCATTTCCTTCTTTCCCTGTACAATTTTTGTACTTTTCACGATACGTCATGTGTCAGTCGTCAGTCACCATTCGATCAATGTATTGTACATTTTACAGATTACAGACTTACAACTCCATGTTTCTGCTTTTTATCTGATATTTTTCCAGTATTAGCATAAACATGCAATTTTTCAAGATTCGACATTCTACACCATTACCGTTACTCATTACTTTTCAAATTCAAAGCAGCTAAAAGGTATATCTAAAAGGCGCAACTTATTAAGCCATGTTCAGCAACAAGGAAGAAAATTGGCAGTTTGATAACAAGTCAATTCAACATTCAAAGCTGTGATGAAATTCCCACAGTCCACAAAACGTAAAGAAAATATCGTATTTTACAACCTTCCCGCAACTAAAAACTAAAGTGACAATTTGTTGACAATTGACAAGTATAGAAAATAGAAAGTATAAATAAAGTACAAGAGTAAAAATATGATTATAATCATGACCAGGCCAAGTGACCACATGAAATTATGTACAATTTACTAAAATGCTTGACCAACACATTTTTTGATATTATTTCAAAACATGTCACTTTTGAATATAAAATTGGATTAAAATTGGAAATTGGAAGAAAGTGAGATGAGAAATGAAAATACTGCAAAAATCCAAGCAATATTCATTTTACATGCTACAAATTGTTCTTGTGTGCATGTTGAATTTTCAAAGAGTAGCGAATGGGGAATAGAGAAATTTCAACTTCACTGCTAAAATTACAACCGCAACCGCTGTTATCTGATTGAATACCAGACGTTTTAGCTTTCAACTTGAACCTCCACATCCGTCTTGTCTGCTTCAAAAAACAATGAGCAAGCTCATCGCATAACTAACTATATATGAACTATGAACTAAATTACATGATTATGGTTACAAAATTCAGAATAATTTGTTTCACTGAACACTCGTAACTCGTAATCACTTATCACGCATTATGCAGAATAAGTTTAGAGTCTAAAGTCTAGACTCATGGATTATGTATTCTGTATTCCGTATGCAGCTGAATAGAAAATAGAAATGTAATGTAATGATTCACAAAACACCTGTTATATTGTAATTACAAGTTGTACAAACGGGTCTAAAAAGGTGCTAATGACTAACGACAATAATTGACATTCAATTACATAAAAGTTAAAATTGGTGAAAGAGAAAGTGTAAAAGCTTAAACTATAAACAGATTGTAATTTTTTCAACTGTATTTGGTTACTTACATGAGGTCTCAGCCAGACGACGGGGTATGAGGATTTTTTTGACTTGGGTAGTAACTTGTAGGATGGTAAAAAATCTGGATCCTCCCAAATAATCCCTCGCTCCAAACATTGTCGTCTCAGCTTGGTGTACGGGGTGGCGTTCTTATTATTTCCGTTCCTATCCTCCGTCCAATACCTTCAAAATTCCATAGGAAAAAAAATAAAACAAAAACAGTAATTAAAACTTGTTCAGTGTTCAAGTAAATTGTACTGTGTATACATAGATATGTTAGATGTTAGGTATTCATTTCCGTGGCTTTTCTCATTTCTGTCTGTAATCTGTAATCTGATTATGAAATGCATGAAAAAAAAAAGAAAAGTAAAACCAAGGAGAGCAAAACCATACAAAACCAAACATACTAAATACTCAAATACTGAATATACATCTGTATCTGATATTTGTAATTTATAACAATAATTCCTCTAGTTTCGCTTCCCTGATAAAGCAAATCTGTATTACAATAATAGATAACAATAATAATATTAATATTAATAACAATAGTAGCTTCGTATCTTGAATCAAAAATCAAAATTGAAAATGAGAGGAACCAGGAAAAAAAACAAACGTGAGGGTAAAAGCCTCGAGGATGTGTGTACTATGTATTATGATGAACAAAGTGTATTATATACAGTATACAGTCTACAGTGTAAAGTCTCTAGTATTTAAAGTACAGACCACAGCAGACTGACTCTCTGCTTTATAAAGCTATTCAATAACAATCATAATAAAACCAGGAGAGCAATTGAGATGAAAACCAGAACGAATGCTCAAAATTGAAATTACGTTATGCTCGTTTCAGCCGTGTACATTTTACATAGTATTTATCATTGTACTTTGTACTTTGCACGTTGAAGCTCACGTCAAGTTAACCCAGTGGAATACTCATAACAATGCTAATACTAATTGGCAATTAATAATGAAGAGTTAGTGCAGCAGTATTAAGTATCTGTATCTTTAAAATATATCAATGCTCATTTCATGCTTACACCATTGCGAATCTCTAGACTCTAGACTCAAGACAAATAATGAGCAAATGGTTCACATTAATTCTTTTTCTCCTCTCTTTCTGAGTTCATAATGGTCAAATCCTCAATTCTAAATTCTAATTATTAAAGTTGAGCACCGAGATCCAGATCGAATACATATACATAGAATATTTTGGGTTTGGGTGCAGGTTCAATTTCAATATTTCAATTTTCTACATCCTCACCTTAAAATCCCGGCAGTACAGAGTACAGAGTACAGCACAATTGTAATAAATAGCTGTAAATCACATATTTACAACACACTACAAGAATTAAAATTCAATGAGCATCTTCCTGGTCAATAGTCAATACTCAATAGTCAATAGACTTTACTCTTCACGTTGTTCCATTGTTTATTGTTTTGCCCTGTATTTACATTTTACACATGTAGGATAAAAAAATAAAAACAAATGGATAGATAACAAATAATATAATACACGTTTTCAGCATTTGTAATTTGTAATTATTCATTTCATTCATTCGACGTTCGATATTTGAAAAATATTGATAGTACATAATACATAATATAATAGCTTTGAACTCTGGATCATTTCAATTTTTCAATTTAAGCCAAAGCACGAGTTGAGAGTTTGAGGTGTTGTTTGTTGTTTGCTCTTTATTGCAGATTGTAAAAGCTGTAAGTAAGTTGGGTATGAATGAATTTATATGAGACTTGAGAATATAGATTTAGATGGCTTGGGAGTTTTATATCGTGTATTATGTTTTGTATTAGAAACGGATTTTAAACATTCGTATAGAGTATAGATTACACATAAGAGTCCACAAGTAAATAATACTGACCATTGACCATCCCCTCCTGTCATCAATTTAGACTCCATGTAATAATTAAAATTAATACCAAGAGAATGTCTGAATGAGCTCTACAAAGATCATCATTCATAATCAAAGATCAGAGATCAGTGAACAAGGGAAAATAAATGAATGAGAATATTCAATATTCGATACATTATACATAATAAAATAATATATTATATGATCCTCGTAAATCTGTCGTGAGAAGCTTGAGTCTAGTTTTTAGCACGTTTTTTAGCTGGCTCTGGCGACTGGCAACTGCCAACTGCCAAAAGAATTGGCAACCTATAAGTTTACTATTTACTATTTACTTCATCATGCTGCAATCTGTAATGTACATATATAAATTGTGCATTGTCCAATTCACAGCTCATATCTATCTAGTTTAGTTTAGTTCATTGCTGAAAATGGAAAATGGTAGATTGTAAATTGTAAATGAACCATTTTTTTGCAATTTGCAATATTCCTACACAATACACATTACACATGAGACATGAGCTATCAAGTATGTATAAAAAACACACACACACACCACACACACATCTTCTATCTTCTATAAGGGTTATGAATAATTGCAAATCTGCATTTATGTACATGTGCTCATAATTATTATTATTAATTAGCCTTTGGCCTCCAGCCTCTCGTTCATTCCTGCTACACGTATGATATTATATTATGGAAATGACGGACTCAAAACTCAAGACTCAAGACGAGTTTAGAGTTTCGAGTCAAGTGGAAGGGAATGGGAGTGTTCTAATTTTCAGATCATTCACACATTTCTACCTACTCTTTTACATTCTTCATTCTTTATTTTTTGTTCTTCATTATTCATTAGTCATTATCTGCCTCAATATTCTATATCATAGATTGTGGACCGTACATCTTGGAGTAATTAATCCTGATGGCACCAGAAGCGGATCAAGAACTTTTTAAAAATCACACAGTACGAATCTTGAAGCAAAACAGAGGGGTAAATTAAATATTTTGTTCTTGGAATCCAAGATTCAAGTTTCAAGTATCTCGCATGTTGCACATCTTTACATTTTACAACGGTATTGCTCTGATCTCGGATTATTACAAATTACAGTTTTTACTCTGTATTGAAAACAGATGCATAGCTGAACAAAATCTATCTGTAAGAATTTATTTATTTGACAAAGCAATACCTTTTCTATGTATTAACAAGAAAGAATAGAGAATAATAAAGAATACTTCCGAATAAAAGGTGACCAAATTGAATGTTGCATCTAATGTCTAAGTTTTACGTCCATATCAAAATATAATATTATGTGGAATTTCGTGGAAAATTCGTGTTTCGTGTGTGGGTGTTGATTGTGGATTTCGGTCATGGATTATTTCTTCTTGGTTTAAATAACCTCTAACCTGTTTTATACTACATTCAGTTTTCAGTATTGATATTGATATTCCATACATATGTACACATGTGCATATGCAGAGATAATACGGATACGGATATGAATCTAGAATCTAATATCTTAACGATAATAATTATTATTAAGAAGTAAATTTACTTTATACTTGATTCTTGATGCTTTTGATACGCAAAGACTTGTTTGAAGCTTGAAGTTTGAACACAACTTTCGTGTCAAAATCTTCACAATTTCAAAACATGAGCGGAATGCTGATGAATGATAAATGATGAACGACGAGCACACCGACGAGATGAAACTACTTGATTATAAATTAGAATTGAGACCACATACACAATAAACAATGCACAATGCATAGCACATATACAATGGCTGATGATCTTACATCTTACCATGGCATGGAT
Source organism: Sminthurinus signatus (assembly GCA_019776565.1). Taxonomy (NCBI): domain Eukaryota; kingdom Metazoa; phylum Arthropoda; class Collembola; order Symphypleona; family Katiannidae; genus Sminthurinus; species Sminthurinus signatus. Next base: position 6,739 of record JABASP010002609.1, on the reverse strand, counting down.
TAGTATTTGGTATTTGGTCTACGTGATACTTCATTTATTTATCAGAAATGGGAAATTGGAGCCTGGTTTGACAAATAACAAATAACGAAAAACATGAGCATGGAATTTGGAATTGCTTATTTTTTATAATCCATTTTATACGTGTGTAATAACTAGTGACTATTATATTATAATATTATTGTATTATGCATTGCTTATTGTGTATTATGTACTTTTTTCCAAGTATTTCCTCAATCTATCTTCAAAATCGCATACCTCATACCTCATACATTATACAAATGGTACATTCCCATGAATGGAGTGGACCGACAAATGGATGAATGAATGATCTCTGTTGAGGAGAATCCATTTGATTTCCCAGAAGTGATTTGTCCATAATCCATAACATGAGCAAAAGGAGTAAAAGGAATTTGGATAACTTTGATTCATCAATCTGTGACTTTGCGCCTCCTCCACCCATCGTAAATAGTCAATATAGTAAGTAAATAATAATAATTGTAAGAAGCTTTCTCTTCACAAAAAATACAGAAAAGAGGGAAGGATTTTGACTTGTGAATATTTTACAATTTACCATTTATTTCTACAGACATTATGGCTTATTGCTATTTTGCTATTTTAAGTTGATATGCATCGGCATTGTCCATTGTCCAGTTACTGGAATCCGAAGCGGAGGAAGATTACACAAGAAAATGTGCGTGTAAAGTGTACAATTTGTGTGTGTAATATGTGTTTACATAGGTTATTTTATGCGGACATAAAAATTCTATTCTACTCCAAACTCCAAACTCCAACTCCCATCTGCAGAATACATAATATTACACGGACGACGGACGGTACATAAAGAGTTAACACTGAACATTGGATACAGCAGTGGATTCTCAATTCTATACACAGAGGAACAATTTGTTTTTCATGGGATGAAAGATAGAAGTCTCTTGGATTCTGTATACTGTATGTTGTATGTACATCTCGGGATTAGATTGAAGATTGGACAATTAGGCAAGTGTTGTAGGTCGTCGTCACGACCATCATCATCTATTTTCTTCAAACTCATCATCATCATCATCATAAACATCATTGTATGTGCATTTTCTTTCTTCTCTGTAACTTTAAACTTTAGAAGTACAATCTGTCTTTTACAAGTCCGCAGTTGACTGTACACTGTACACATATACAATGTACAATGTACACGTATTTTTTCCACATGCTTGCAAATAGTTATTGTGTATTGTGCATTGTATAATATTGTACATTGTACATGTTTTCCTATACTTTAATTTAACAGAATGGTCTGACAGTCAACAATGCAATGGCTCTTTTAAAGATTCATCGACAACACGAAATCATGCTGTTCCTTATTCCTTATCCCTTGTTCGCTGTTCGCTGTTCCCCTCGGACTTTTTTCTTTTTTCTCTACTTCTCCAGCTAATAAAACAGCACAGAACAGAAGAGACGATGATGTGATGTGTTAAACACTTTGAGTCATCTCATCCTCATCAGACCAGACATCAGGTGACAGAATGTCCTCTTTGAATCTTGGATTAAATTCTTCATCTATAGCTTTGATTTTTAATAAAGTTTTCATCATTACAACACCAACATCAACAGACAATAGAAAATAGAAACCACACAACATTTTCCCCGTCTCCAGCAAAGACAAAGCCAGACTTTCATACAGTGTTTTTGATAAAGTTCCAAATTCCAAATGTGCAGTTGACAAATTGAATGTCATTATGATGATAAGGTAAAAGGTAGTAAAATTCCTACTTTTTCCTAGAGTCTTGAGTCTAGAGTATAAAGTTCAGAGTAACGACAATTCTACAATTTGTAAATAGTAAATAGACGACATTGACATGAGACATTGCACTCTGCACAAGAAGAAAAGTTTTTCACAATGCGTAGTCACTTACAACTTACAAATATACATGATTCAAAATTCAAAATGTTTGGTGGTTCATGTTGAATGTTGGATATTTGATGTTTGATGCAGTATTATAAAATATTTACATGAGATAAGACTACATGAAAACAATCACAAGATGATTATACACAATAATAATTTTTTTTCTTCTACTTGTTGATGATATTCATCTCGATTGTCCATTAAGAATTCTCCGTGTAGTTTGTAGTTTTACATGAGCATTGAACATGAGCATTGAGCATAATATACATAATATAATGAACGCAAGAAGTAAAATGTACAATGTACAATGTAATGGTGAAAAGTACAAGAAAAACGTGAATTTAAGTTGATTAGAGACCTGTTCATTGCTCATTCTTCGGTTGAGCAGTGCACATTGCACACGGCACATGGTAAAGTGTACAGTGTACAGAGTAAAGCGTACAATCTGCAGTGTACAGTGACGGTTGGACGTTGGATGGTTTGTCACTTCATCTCATTTGACTGTCAGTCAAACATGTTACATTACACATTAAACATTAGACATTACATTAGGCTGCAGAGTGCAGACTGTAAAGTGTAAAGTTTAGAGATGAGACGAGACCACATTAGTAAAGAGCAAGGAGGAAAAGTGCACAGTATCAATATCAATATTCAATAGGTAATAGCTATATACAAAATGTCATGAGCATAGAGAATATCATGAAAACTTGCACTTTGAATTTTGAATTTACATTTTATATTCCACTGGAGTACATTTATTATTTATTTAAATTTTAAGTACTAACATTTCTCTGTTGATTCTCAATTCTTGATGCTCACTGTTCACTGTTCAGTGCTCAATTCTCTGCTGGTTTATTCATTAATTAATTAGACAAAACAGGAGAGAGGACGAGGATCAGGAAGAAAAAGAAAAAGAAACAACAAGTGGAAATGGAAGAAAGTGGAATCTGAATATTGAGACATGAGATGAACGATAACAGATAACGAATAAGGATTTTTCTACTTCTTTATCCTGTTTGCTGTTTTCTGTTAATTCTATCATTACTGAGTGCGTTGTGCATGTAATCAAGAAAATCCAGAGGTGAACCAGAACCAGGAATTAAATTTCAGATTCAGATTCATGAGACAAGTGGGATTTACATTTTTACTACATATTTGTTTTTGTTTTTTTGATTTTTGTTTTAAATGCAAATCCAAACTTTTGACATCAGAATGAACAATTAATACGGATTTCATAATGTATTTTGTATTTTGAATACTTTTCCTTGCTTTGATTTCCATAATATTGATTTCCACTTGTACTGATTTAATTTGAGGATTTAATTGAAAAGAATATTAGATGCACAAAGTATTTAGTATCTAGTATTTACAATCTATAATCTATACTGTGTACAGTGAACTGAACCACGAACCACACACTGAAAAACACTGAAAAGGACAGACAGACAAAATAAGAGACCAGTTTTTTTTTCTTTTTTCTTTCCTGATTACCTAAAGCTGAAAAGTCCTTTGACGGTTTTCAAATTGGGAGAAGAAGAGAATGGAGAATTGAGAATTGAGACCTGAGACTTTAGAAGAAGAAAAAAAAGTTAAGAGTTCAACGAATTCCCCGTGTGGTCCCATTAAAATTTCATTGGATATTTTTTTAATGGTCCCACACACAAAACCGCAAAAATATGTAGTGTAATGAGATTGACTATAGTCTACAGAAACTATAGAGAATATAGAGAATTTGAGTTTTGTGCTTCAAGGAAAAAGAAGCAACCACCACTGAAGCTACTGAATACTGAATACATACTAAACATTTCACATTACACACAACTTTGAATTTATGCAATACTTGTAACTTGTACTATACGATCTTCTTAAATCTATAATACTCAAGCTCCGTAATCGGCATCTCCACTGTCACTGTCTCTGTCACTGTGGCTGTCGCTGTCTCATTCAAGAGAATTGTCACAGATCACAGAAACAACCTGTTAACTATACAATATACAATCTACAATATACTATGCATAATACATAATATATTACGTATACATGCGTAAAAGGTAAGTGGTAAATGGTGGAGGGAAAAAAACTTGCGATCCTTTTTTTCTACCTTTTTTTCACAGCGGAAAAGCAAACTTGTGTGAAACATAATGAAGCAAACAGTAATACTTTTTTTCCTTTCAATCTTGCCGTTTTACATCCTCTTGTCTTTGTCAATTTATGTCATTCTTGATTCTTGATTCTTGATACTTGATTCTCAATTCTGGATTCTTGGAGTTGAAAATGAAGCCAATGTCAAATCAAGTCAACGTGTACGTGTGCAAAAGAGCATGTATGAAAATTGCCAATGCCAATGCAAAGTATACACGCAATTCCAATATTCAATAATAATAATAATAATATACTGAGACAAGATGAGAAAGGACAAGAAGAAGTTTTAGAGATCAAGAAGAAATGAGGTGCCATTTACAGCATAAATACGTCAAATTTTGTCATTTTGTCATCTTCTCTCGCATGAAGAACTGCGATAAAGTGACTGAATATCATGTGTCATGTATCATGTAATTTTTCCATCCTGATATCTAATATTTAATATTTAATAGCTTGTGAATTGTGAACTCTTCTTCTTTTGCTCTTGCTTTTAGATGTGTAGTTTTAAGATTCACATGTAGCATGCCGCATCAAGGTAACACATGCTCAAAACTCTGTGTACTGTATATTATAATTATCTTTTTGTATGCTCCATAATATGCTTAATAAAACCCATAGTATGGCTACAATGTACAATGTACAAGATAACTACGAGAAAAGGAACAAAGATGCCTTGTCACTTTGAAATTTGAAATATGTATAAATACAGAATACAGATAAATGTATTCATGTCTAGAGTCTTGAGTCTTGACTTGACTAGATGTGACATGGGAGAATCTTCCCGGTCGTCATATTATTATTATTATTATTATATTATACAACTATCATTAATGTCATATTAATTACTCATTATTATTACTATTATCACCGCCATCGTGGACAGTGTACAGTGTGCAGTGTATCTTTCTCATTGTTCTCATCTCCCTTTTCCCTCAATAAAAAAGCCACAGGCGTGGAATTATTATGTACACATGTACATGTATAGAAACTTCATGTTCATGCAGAATGCAGAATATTTATACATACAATGTGTATTGTGTATGATGTTTGATGTATAGTAATACTTTTTTCTCTTGTGTGTCCGTTGTCTGTTTACTGTGTTTAATGTTTACTATAATTATCATACATCATACACCATCACACACTCACACAGCAACTCTGAATTTTCATACCTTGAGACTTGAGACATGAGACAAACTTCAAAATAGTGAATAGAGAATACAGAATACAGAGGGTCTGAAACACTGAAACATTTTGAAAATATTTTTACAACCCATGATTTTTGTACTCTTCAAGCCTCAAGTAATAAAAATAATTGATGTATGAAATATTATGGAATATGACATGAATTGCTTGTGCTAAAAGTTGTACCGTTTTCCTATGTATAATATAAAATCACAACAAATATCATGTCTTGTGGGGGGTTGTGATACAAAGTAAAGGAATTTTATATTTTATGCAAAAAATAAATAGAATAAATAATAAATAAATGCTAAAAGTTTACAATGATTCCCGTGACTGAAACATGTACAATGTACAAAGTAAAAACATGTAAACTTGATAACATGCTCAATGTTCATACAAAATACAAACATAGAAGAAATGATTATTAAAAGTTTTAAAACAACAGGATACTGGATACTTGGATGGACATTGGACATTAGACATTAGACATGGTTTCGTGTTTCATATTTCATGTGACATTTAAAATGAAAAAGTATACGAATATATACAAAATTAGGATAACGGTAATGGTCCACATGTGAAATGTGGACTGTGGATTGTGGGTGGACACGATCAAAAATCAAAAAAATCAAAGCAGGTATAACTTAAATACTCACGTGAAAAGTAAGGAAAAGGAAATGCATCTTAACCATATCTAGAATCTAGAATGTAGACTGTGGACTGCAGAAACTATGCATAAATATACTTACCAGTCACCATATATTTTAAATTGTACACCCCACAAAACGCCCAGTATCCCAGAGTATTGCTTATATAGAATTATAAAATTAGTACACTAATATTTACTATTTACTTGTACTTATAGAAACTACAAATGGATTTAAAAACTTCTCAATCCACAATCTACAACTGTCTATTGTCCATTGTCCATCCTCCTCTCCTCTTTTTATTTCACTTAGAACTTGGAATAATAATAAAAGAGTTTGGAGTTTCTCATTTCTCATTCTTGAATTTTGTGCATAGTATTTAGCATTTAGCATTTAGTATCAAGTATGAATCATAATCCCTTCCTTTTTTCACACGTCCATATATGACATAAAACATATAAAACACATGTGTATTATGTATTGTGTGTGCTTAAAACTGTAGGAAGGCTAAAATCTAATATCTAACCGGCATAACAAAACGGAGCATTGCACATCAAACAGCAACCAGCAAACAACACACAACACACATTTAGTATCTAATATCTTTAATCTACACCGCTACAAAAGAGGAAGTTAATGGTAAATGCAGTATGTATTTACTGTACTGTACAGGGGATTAGATGATTAGCCGACCCAATGTAAAATGTACAAAGTACAGAAGGTACAAAAGGTACAGAATACAGCTTGCATGCAAATTATCATAACATTGCTCAATGCACGTTATACAATTATAATTATTATTATTATCATAATATTCTTACTGATACTTCCACAGGACGCAGGACACAAGAGACTGGACTTT
>JABASP010002608.1:0-18900 GCA_019776565.1 Sminthurinus signatus | reverse complement strand
TTTAAATCCTAGTTTTAAGGATAATTTAATTAAAGTTGACACTTGTGTAGAATATATAGAAAAATTTAATGTTGATTTTGCGCAAGGTCACGGGGATTCTCTGGATTTGATGAATCAAATTCAACGTCGGTTTACCGACAATCGAGTCATTCCACTTGAATTTTATTTTGGAATTAATACTAGTGGTTCAACTAGAAAACTAGAAGGGAAATCAGTTATAAAGTTTCCATAAAGGCATTGGACACAAGTCGAAAATAAATTTGTTGAGGTACATTTCCACTGATGTAAAACGGGTCAATATGAGAAATATTTCTAGAACTCATGATATAAGTTTTTGCATTTCGTGAGGATATGGGATAAACTCGCTTTCCATTGTTTACTACTGGTTTTTCGTCAATTTTGTGCTTGGGTATAATTAATACAGCTTGATCAATAACATATTTGTAAGAACAGCCAGCTTGAGTTGTGTAAATTACATCTTTATTTTCATCGATGCAAAATTGAGGAAAACTTCTTCTCAGCGTAACTTTAACTCTGGCATTGGGGGTAGGTATTTGTTTTGATAACAAATATCGATTGGTAATTTACCAATCATTTCAAAAGCTTTACTCTCTTGTGCTACCCGAGCTCTCTTTGTATACCCACATGTTAGGTCAGTTTTAGCTGCAAAAATATCTACTGTACTATCTTATTTGGATAATACAAAATGTTTTGAAGTTCATTTTGCTTTTGATCAGGAGTTGACCCTAACAAATTTGTTAAATACCTACATAAGGATTAAAACTCCCAAATTTACTAATATTGACATTGTTGATTTCGTTTTCAATGTCACTAATCAACGCATGGAAAAATGCACAAATGAATCAAAATAAATAGAACTGCAACTTGTTTACACTGGAAAAAGATAGGTAGCGAAGTACACTGGGTTGGTAGATCATTTGCTATACATTATATAGCTTCTCTAACATGTAATGAAACAGGGCATTGGTAGGTAAACGGGGACAACTTAGACGTAGCGTCGTTGGTCAGAGGTAAAAACCGCGACAAAACTATAAAACGGGAAGTACTACAAGAGTGAAAGCTATGATACGGGAAACGTACATTGTCTGTTGTACTATGCAGCATCCTCCAGAAATCGGGCGAAATTCCATATATGCTTCGGAACGCATATTCGTATCTAGGTATAGTCTGGACAGATTCAGCTGGCAGAGTCCTTGAAGAATAAGGGAGTATTTACGAAAATTGTACTTTTATGATACTACTGATTACTTTCGTAATCGTTCACGCTTAGAATGTTTGATGCATTCGGGATTAATATTGGAATCCATGCCCGAAGCAAGGGAGAATCTTTGAATCATATGTGTGGAAAATTAGTTACAAAAATTATTTAAATTATTTTATATCAATTAACTAATTCATATTTCTACCTGTATCAGAGTAAATGCATTGCGCCCTCGGAGCGCCACCCGGGTTTATGGGGGGAAATACTTTTTGAATTTCCTGGTAGTATCCAGTGTAAAATCGGACTTTTGCATTCTCCAAAATATTCATAGCAATGAACATTGTAGCATCCATCCCGTATTTTATGTTGGGATTCATTACATGGAAGTAGGAAATACCATTTCCAGGGTAGACTACACTTCGACACTTGAGTTGTCCGATTTGCACTGTGTCACTTGTTTCATAAAATTCCTTGTCCCAAGGAGCAAGAGCCTTGTCCACATTGACATCATCGAGAATAAATAAAAAACATTGGAATTTTAGAACAGACTTTTAGAATTTGAGAATTTCGATTAACGAGTAACAACACACTCAATAAAAAATTAATATTTTTTGAAATTTTACCGTCACTTGGTGGAGTGAAAGAGACATGCTAAATGAGCGATTAGGGTTGGAAAATTTGTGCGAATTGGGGACAAAATCAAACGTTCGAAAATTTCAGGCCCCTGAATATGCGTTCAGATTTGGTTTTTTGTTGAAAAAAAATAGTTTTTCCTATTTTAAACACGGGAATTCTCATACACATTTCATATTTGAAATCAGCATATGTCTTGGTCTATTTTTGCATCTCAAATTCACCAGTACTAAAAAAACCCTGAATTTCGGATTAAAACCAGCGGACTTTTTAAATGCAACTTCAGAATCGAGCTCCTTGATTTTCATGAATTCATACACATATATAGTGTGTGTGGGAAAAATTCTGGATGTCGATTTGACCCCCGAGGTCAGCATAGGCCAATATCTCCGTTATATGACCGAATTTTTTGAAAACTGCTGAGGAGATGTGATTATCCGTCTCCACATTAGTTTTTTGTGTTTTTAGCTTTGAGCTCAGCATGCAGACCCCAACTATTAAAATAGACCCCTTCCCCACTGAAAGTTTTCCTTACGTCATACATGTTCGACGCGACTGTTGGATTTAGGATCATTTCATGGTTTGAATTCATTACTTAATGAGATCATTAATTTGAATGAAAAACACCAAAACTATTTGGTTTCTAAACTACTGTAAATGTTACATTTTTATGGTAAAAATACACCAGAAACTGAATAATAAAAACAATTTAGCATTGTTGTTTTTCGCAATTTGTACATGATTTTAGCATGAGTTTGAAATTTGGACATTGTCTTACACTCTACAATTCATAAAAATAAATGACTTAACAAAATATTTTACGTTGTTGTTATCAAGGAATTTGTTGATAATTTTATGTAAAAAACACAGCTGTTGAATGATTCCACTTCAAGTGTAAAACATATTTTCGTCGAAGGGGTAAATTACAACAAGTTGTCCTTTGGATACTTTGGGTGTGTGGAGATGTTATTTTTACTCGGATTTGCAATCTTATTTTGATAGTATGGAGAATAATTTAGTCATAATCCGAAAGCACCGTCAAGAAATTGCTGAAGGGCATTGCACTTCCTAAAATTTTTAAGGAAATAATTAAAATATCCTTCGTTGGTCTATTTATATTACATAAAATACAAAGTTCCTACTTTTAAATATGAAATTCCAAATTCTAAATTTCGTTTCTGTCTTACACACACATTTAAGCTTATATTGGTGATCAGAACTGAACTCAAAAATATTTTTAGAAAAACATAATACACACCTCATTTCTCATTTCTCACCTCAAAATATCTGCTCGTATTCACTGGCAATTAAATTGGTAAATGGATTAGTACACACAATTCACCTCTCTCTTGTGGACTAGAGTATACTGTTTTTATGAAAGCTGGAGTTTTCACAACTGTAACCACAAATAAATTTAAACAAACTTACATTTTGAAAAGCATCAACAAAATGTTTTATTATACACATGCGATCAATATATAAAAACCCCAACAATGGCCTTACCGTTGAATTCCTCCCAACAATTTCCTTCTCCTTGAATTCATGGTTTCAAAACTTTTAAACGGATGTTTTTATATAAAATATAGAACATATTTAATGTTTCAAAATTGCAAAACATCAAAAGTATTGTACAAAATAACTCAAAATTTTAATGTTGAACTATGCAATACGTTATCGCACAACGTACACTGTACGTTGTGCGTGCACTGTACGCTCACCACAGACGCAAAATAGCGAATAAATTAAAAAAGAGAAGGTAGAAAATGAAGTACATACGTGAGAAGATTGATACAAACAACAATGCAAGTAACAGGAGAAGGAAATGAAATAGCCTACAGGTAAGACTTCTTCTGTTCTCAAGACTTACAATCATGATATCAGTATATACAAGTAAGCAAGTAAATGGCAAAAACATATATAAATGTGTACAAATATAGAAAACCTCTAGATTACATGGATATGCACACATGTATAATCTATACCATGACTACCTAAAATTTCTCACCATTCACTCTATACTTGTTTATTTCTCTCATTTGTTAAAGAAGCAAATATCAAAATCAGAGGAGCATTGGTCTGTAGACTGCAGACAACATTTTTAGGTAGAACTTCTTGCAATAACTAAAACTTTATCCTTTACTACATGGTTCAGAGACTCTTTGTGTATTCTTGATTCGCTCACGAGCTTATGTACAAATATCAAGTAAAATATTCTATACAGTCTACATAATATTTATGTTCTGTGTACTACTAATTACTATGAATATTATGTAGTTTACACCAGAAATTAATCCGAAAACACAATACTTGTTGATTTCATGTCACCTATAATCTGGAAGAAAATGAATTGTCCTTTGTCATTTGACATTTTTAATCCATTTATACTGGTGCTGTGGTTCTCATCTATCAAATATCAAATTAATTTACATAAAAACTGTAATTATGTATAATGCTGTCTGTCCATTTTATTTTTCATTCCATGCTTACCAACGCTGCCATGAGCAAATATACCTAGTACATATGTGTATATAATTAATTATTATGTACAGCAGTAGATGAGCGAGAAGAGGATTGTGGGTCTCACAAAAGAAACAACTCCGATTATCTACCTACGAGTTCTAGTATGTATTTTTTTAGTTTATGTATACCTACAGAATTCCTGTTTTGTATATATATGTATATTTATTAAGTATCTAGTCTCTGAGTTATCTCTTTTTCGTTATTCCTTACAGTCTCTACCTTTTCCCTGTATATAAACAATACTCAACACAACCCACTGCACACACACACAACCACGTGGAATAGGATTGAATTTGAAAAGGGAAATGCACGTTCAACTGGATGCGTAGAATTTTGTGTGTGGATATATGTGCGTAAGACACGAATGTGTAGAGTGCAGAGTTTTTACTGTGTATTATGTAATATGCATTATAAGTGCGTACTATATCATGTATATAGTAGTATATAGTATGGATAGTAGGGAGCAAAAATATATGTATACAAAATGTATGAATACGACGCAAAATGTGTAAAGTGCGTAGTTGTAAACTTGGCTTTTCTCTTCCTCTCTCTCCCGTCTCATGTCTTTCAATTGCATTCTGTATTCTGTCTAGTCGCTTTTGCTTTGGTCTGACGTCTGGACACAATTATTGTTAAATCTCGTCATCATCATCATATGGAAAGAAAAAAAGAACTTTAAAGTTTAACTTACATCAGGATATTTTTTATTTTGTGAAACTGCTTGTGTATAAACTATAAAATAAACTGTCATTAAATATAAAATTGACCACGTGGTTTCATTCAGCTTGTACACTTGATTGTTTACAGGACAGAAATAGGAAATAGTGAGCAGTGTGTAGCATGTAGCGTGTGTAATTTTTAGAATCGGTCGCAATCCCGCGTTTCAAGTTTCAACCTGACTCCAATATTGAACATACATAAACAATATAAAAAATAAAAATCAACTAGAGAAGTAGAGTGACAACCTTTTTATTTATTTTCTTGTACATTCGGGACAAGTGACAACTCGAGATTCCAGTCTCTTTGATCTTTTTATATGTAAAAAGGTAACTTGTTCAAACATAAACAATACAAATAGAAATATTTTTCAGGCATTGTCAATACTTTCATAAAATGTCAAATGTCAGAGTCTAAAAGTAAAAAGTCTCATAGATTTCATAATTATTTGATTTTGTAGGAAATATTTACCAATCAACCATCATGACAAATGCCCATATAGACTTTTTGATCCAGCATAATTTAAAATCTGGCTATGATTTTGATCCGGAGGACTGTCAAGAATTTTTTGGAAAGGCCACTTCTCCCTGTCCGAATAATTATGGACACACTGTGCACACTCACAGTCATAATCACTCTCCTCCACACGCAACTCATCTGTACAATCTAGATGATCCATTCTACTCCAAAATCCGCTTCCTTCAAACTCTTCATAGTCCAACTCATAGTCACTGTGACAGTGAACAGCACAATTCTACCCACAGTAGTAGTCATAATCCTGGAACTTCAAGTGACAATAACAATGACCATCAATCAACAGGGAATGAGGCAGAAAAATCATCAACTCGTCGAAGTTCTCGTATCCAATCCAGGGTGATGGCAGCTGCTTCCAATAAACCAAGTCATGCGGATCAAGATCTAATAAATCGGATGAGAGCCGCCAGAGCTGTGCCCCATCAAATCATTCAAACTCTGCGGAAGGAAGTAAAAATGGATCCGAATGACAGTGAATATTTTGACAACAACCGGCCTCATCTCACTTCTCAACAAATCCATTGGAGACATTTCCTCACTGTCGATCTTGCGGATAATAAACATCCTCGAGGTCACAGCCACGGTCATAGTCCAAGTCAAGTTCAAGAGAAGCCAAGTGAACCCTCAACTTTGAATCGCCAACCTGAATTTGTATTTCATTTCCCCTCCAAATTTTGGTACACAAAGGACGAAGAGGGCAAACTCGGATTCCTCAGCTTGATGAAATGGTTGAAAAGGGAATATCATGTGAAATTAGACCTGTCAACGGATGAACACGACCCGGATAGTGATGACCTCATCGTTAGTGTCAAGAGTGGGGATGAAAGAACCTTACGCAAGGTTTCAGCACAAATTGCGGATTGGGCAAGGGCTTTGTGTCCAAATTAAAAATTCATTATCTTTTTGACTACATTATATTATTTATTTGATTATTTGTGTTTAAAATATTATACAATATACAATTCAAGAGTATTTTATATTTGATATTGAAAATATCAAAGAAATGTGGAAATTATTTTGCAAGTACAAAGTACAAATATAACAATCATATAATATATAATATATAATATATTATGCACATAATAATGTATAAAACATTTAACTGTTTTTTGTACAAACCCTCTGTATATAAAAATGTGAAAACAGAAAACAGTAATCGGTTCTATTGTGCAGGAAATTGGATTTTACTTTGCTACTTTTAATTTTGCACGCAGTCAGTGTGATTGAGAATTTAGAACCGTTTCTTAAACCAGTCGTTTGTAAGCTAAATAAAATATCCATATCTTTTCCCATTTCTTTGTATTTCTATAAGAAAAAATAGAAAAATATTATAGTGTACAAAATCATGTACCAATCTTTTTGTACTAGAGCACAATATGAAATGTTACATATTTATTTATTTATTTACCTGTTTCCTCGTTACTTGAAAGATTTATTCATGGAAAAATGATAATAATTGAAAATTATAGTAATAAAACTTGGAAAGGTGGTTATGATTTTTAAAAGTACAAAACTTTTGGTGTAATGCCATTTTGCATAGTGATTTCATTGAATTTTTTAAATACTTTCACTATCACTTTCACTGGAATTTGCAACGTCCAATGCATTGATGAGTCGTATGTTAAGAATTTTATTTCTGAGAAACGGTGACATAAAACAAGTAATTGCTTCCATGTGATTGAATTCAATGATTTTTCTTAGAACTTGTTAGAAAAAGAGGAAATCAGTCATTGGCGTTTAAAAATAAATCAAATTTTTTCTACTGTCGCATTGCAGACATTAGCTTCAGTTTCTTATCTTTTAATTTTCAGCCACATTTTGAGTTCTTATTTGCTATTTGTTCAGCTGTCTGTGAGGTTGAATCTTTGGAGACTTCATATCTTCTTCTATCAATCCATTTTCTTTTGGGACGACATGGCAGATTTTGTAAGAAGTATTAATTTCACAGATTTTATATCATTACATGTAGATTTTTTACTCACTCTCATTCAGGTTTTTTCACCTTGTAGTTTTGTTTTGTATTGTGTACAATAATTATTAATTATTAATAATAGATTTTAAATTGATTGACAACTATTAAAGGATATGAAAAAAAAGTTGATGGACGAGAAGAAAGCAGAAGTACGAGCTCGACTGGAAGCAGAAGCAGTAGGAAAATCGAAAAAGAAAGGTGGTTTTATGACTCCTGACCGAAAAATAAAACTACGGACTTTTCTCCGAAAAAAGGCAGCGGAGGAATTGAAGATTGAGCAAGAAAGAAAAGCAATTGTAAGACAAAGGGAAGTTGAGAAACGATGTGGTCAACCAAAAAGATTGGAAAGTGTCAACGATGAATGTAAATTTATATTTATACTTCATTAATCATTAATCCTAATAATTAAAAATATTGTACGCTTTATTTTTCTTAATAATCTATTATTCATGTGTAGCTGAGCTAATGGCAATCTGCGTGGAATACATGGAAAGATTGGTTAAATTACAAGAAGAAAAATATGATGTTGACTATCAAGCTAAGATCAAAAATTTAGAGGTAATATAAAAAAGTTAAAAAAAACAAACAAAAAAACAACAAATAACACAAATGTCTAAGAAAACTTGATCTAATAGATAAGAGTTATATTATTTATAAATTAGATAAAGGAACTGAATGGCTTGGTAAATGATACACGAGGAAAATTGTGAGTACAATTTTAGTTTCTTGTCTAATAATAATTACATATTACATTGTACATAATATTATGTGCTACTTCCAATCTAACTCTGGTCAAAACTTCATTGTTCTTTTACTGATAACTGTGATAAATAATAATACATAATTGTTTGATTTTTGATAGTGTCAAGCCACCAATGAAAAAAGTTCCAAAATTCTCCATTGCCAAGAAAATGCCTGTACAAAAATCTGAATTCAACTTTAAAGACAACCTGAAACCCATAAAAAAAGATATTACATGTAACGATATTTTGGAAAAATCAAGAGAACGGCCTGTCAAGACAAAATAAAAATCAATTATCGTGTGTATATAATATATTGTAAATTGTAAGTATAAATAGTAATAAAACTTTTATTATTCAGTACCAAATATGTTTTGGATATATACACGTAAATAAAAATACACTTACAAAAATATGTGTCGTCGTTATATTTACCAGTGCGAAAATGACTTTATAGTTTTTAGTATTAATGACATATATGACATATAAAATATTAAATAATTAAAATAATATTACGCTTTGTACTTTAAGTTAGATGATCAGTTTTATCAAGAATACAATATCAATAATAGTGAAATTTACAAATACTGCAATTTTTGTACCAGATTCCCTTTCTTTTAATGTAAAGTGCGATAAAAGTAGATGTTTATATATCTACCTCCGACTATCCAATATCTATAATCAAAGCCACAAAATAAAACCACTATAAATATCAAATATAAAATAGCTAGTTAATAACAAATAACAATAATGTTTTCTGTTTTCAATATTTAATATTCAATCATAATAATAATAATTAAGTATAATTATTTTCGGATTTCTTACTTGGAGCATTTTCATGCTGTATTTGAATATGAGAAATTGTATTTTCATGTCCCACAATCATTTCTCCACAAGATAGACAACCAAAAACGTCATTCCCTTCATGTTCTGCCTGAACATAGGACCATGTCTTGTAGAAGAAAATCCCTTCCTCTTTCATAACTATTACATCATTTTCATTCTCCTCTTCATCAAAAGTGAGATCAATAACATCAGGACCTTCCTTTATTATAATATTAGGGGTTTCATTGACATTCATATTCATACTCTGATCGTCCTCGTCCATTCCTGCTTCATCATAGAAATTTGCATAAGGATTTTTTACTTCAGGCACAATAACATCTGATTCATTCTTGACTTCAACCCCATTTAAAGACAAAATATTCAAAGGATCCAATTCCACTTCTAAACTCTCTCCTGAGAATTGTGCCAAAGGAAGATGAGTATCTGTATTAAAGTCTTGAGGTGGAGGAGGAGGAGCAGTGTTGTTAAGAAATTGCTCACATTTTAGTAAAATGGGAAGTGTTCTTGCTAATAATAATTTTGGTGCTGGAGTTCCCTGTTGGTTTCCTGGTTGTGGAATTTCAATCACTTCCAATTCTTTTGGTTTGTGAATGAGTTTCTTATGGAATGTAAGAGTAGATTCGAGTTTAAAGGAGAGATCACATTGATTACATTTATATGGCTTGTAGGTATGAGCTGTTGCTTTATGCAACTCTAAATGATATGAACTTGAGCAGGCACGACCACATCCAGGTTCAGGGCACAAGATTGAATTTGGTGCTGTAAGTAAAAAATAAATAAATATACATTACACTTGTATTTTTTTCAATCACAATAACTGTATAGTATTACTAATAATAATTATAAATTATTTGATGCTCAATAAAATTTTATACATTTTATTATTTATTATTTATTTTCATACCAATGTGAACCACGTAAATGTGATCTCCAATAACTTCTCGAGAATCCGAAATTCCAGACGATGCTACACAAGATCCACATTTGTATTTTGTTTCTCCATTGGACCCAGGAACGACCATAACCGGCCAAACAGCATCATAAAACCATGACTTTTGACCTGTCTTTGGATCCACAATCCAATGCCATTTGTTTGTAATATCTATGATTGGAGGAAAAGCATCTCCACAACTTCTTAATGATGTGTGTCGCCTGTAGTTTTTGGAAATTTAATTAACGTTTAATTAAAATACTGAAATTAGAGAGTACATCTTTTTATCTTAAAATATTAAACTACGTTATTGTAATAAATAATATATATTTTTTTTACATACTTTAAGTCGTCCAGATTGGGAAACGGTTTATGACATTTTGGACACTTGATAAATCCTGTATTTGTATTCACAGTAGAGTATAAAGGTTCTGTCAAAAATAAATTAAAACAATAATTATTATTAAATAAGAATCTAATATGACATAAGTATACATTGTAAACAAATAAAATTAGAGACATGTGTGTAAATTCTTCTTTTGATAGACTCACCTGGATCGATAGACATAAAATTAGATAATGGGTAACGATTTTCTGTTGTATTTTCTAATCCTGGATTCGAATTCAAATCGGATACATTTACTCCATTAAAATAATTATGTTTGGCTCTTTTATTGTTCGAGTGATATAGATGTTCAGAATTTACAGAATTATCCGAACTTGAGCTGGCTGCTGTATTAGTAAAAGTTGTAGAATTAGTAGTTGTAGTATTCATATTATTATCAGCATTCCTCTTCTCTCCCTTTTTGTCATTATCATTGATATCAACTATCATACTACTCTTCTGTTTATCCATGATGACATTTTTATTGTTTGAATGAGGTAGGACGACATGAGGCTGATAACCTGTATAAAATATAATGAAATTGTACTAAGACTTTTAAATAATAATAATAATGATGGTACAATAATTAAAAACAAAAACAGTATTTTATATATATATGAATCAGTAATAATTATTATTACTTTGAGCAATATTTTTCCTCATTAGCCGAATTTGATGACAAAGTTGGTCATTTTCACTTTCTTTATCATTATTAGAGTTGTTTTCGTTAAGTTGAAGAATGTTGACAGATAAATGAGCTACTGTATGTTGAATTTCCTGTTGGAGTGATTGTAATTTATTATGGCAATTCAAGAGTGACTCTACAATAACCAGACATTTTTGACAAAATGGTAAATTAGTATACGAATTTTGAGCTTGTTTCCATTCTTCAGGATTTAAATTGAAATATGAACAAAATATACTCCACATTTCATGATTATCTACTTGTTCAATATTCCTCGTAGTCCCAACTTCCGGAATGTCAAAATTTTCATCACACACGAGACAATGGCATTTTTTCATTTTGAAATTTAAAAAATCTTAATGAACTTTAATTATGTCTGACATTTCCAATTTCCACTCTAGTAGTTCATCGTTTTAAAAAGTTTATATAATGTAAGGAAAATAAAAAATACAGTTAAAAATAAAGACATAAAATGACAACAGAAAAAATCTTTAGTCTTGTTTCTTGTACAGTCTGAAATTTTTGTCATTTGACACACTTTAATAATTGTTTACTTCCTTAAGTAAACTTTTGTTTATTAAAACTGAAATAGACTTTTAAACCTCTTTAAAATATGTACAGTTAAAAGTTAAATTTTAATTACAATCAAAAACCAAAAATAAAAATCGGCAAAAATCAATTTGCAATAATTTTAAATGCATGATTTTGGGGTGCAAGGAGTTCGTACGTGTTGAATTTTCATTCTGATACGCAAATTTCAAAGACCGTGTGTGTGTGTCAAAAAGTGAGACATTTTAAAGTTTGCACAAATCCTATTCTTGATTGACCTTAAAGCTGTCTATAACTTTGTCATTTATTTTTTAAATGTGATATAATCTAAAACAGGACAACATGACGTACCTTAAACTATGTAATAATAAAACTTCATTTGGAATTTACACCAGTCCACAAAACACACATTTAACATGTGAAAAATATTTTGTCACAAACTTCATTCATATTTTTACTCTAAAAGCATAAATAAATAAAAACTGTGATCTGTGCCTGATTGCAAAATCCTTATTTACATTCAAGGAAAGAAAAATAACAAAAAACTTGATTATATTTGGTTATATTTTTCGTAGTCATCAGTCATCTCATTATCCTATAATATTATTTCATATTCCATTTTCAATTTATGCGTAATACACGTACATTTTTAATTTTTAATCAGATTGAAAAAACATTGTGGAGTTGGAAAACTAGAACTAGAACAGTTAATTGGCATGCAGGTCCCTTGCATTTTTACAACTATATTAGATGAATACACAGACACAGAGATAGAACATATGTATTATATCTAGTTATTTAATATTTTGATTACAAAACAAGATAATAATTAAGATTATGCAAACAGCGGTACTACAAGGAGACGCACAAATGCAAATACAAAAGCTGCTTACTTATGTACACACAAAATTAAATAAGAGTATATCTAAGTACGAGACAGAAAGAGAAGAGAGCCAGAAGTTGTTCTGCTGTAATATTATTATAATAAAAACGTACTTGCAGTATTTGCCATTGAACTTAGACTTGAATCTTTATTCATTTACATAATATTTTATTCATACAATCATATACAACATGGTACATATGGTACATATTACAGATTACATATGGTTGTAAAATGTAAACACTAAATACACAGGTATAACTACAAGATTACAAGCAGATTCTTGTTGAAAGATCTTTTTTTTTTGAGAAGATGCAATATCCAAAACACAAATAGATACACACTATAAAAAAAACAGCATTGGTAAATACATATATATATTATATACATTGATAAATCTATTATTTAATTTACTATTTGAGAATTGTGAAGGCAGTTCTACACCACACACCACATCAAATCCAAATCATAATCATATCACAACATTTCGTAGACAGCCAAAAATAAATATACGCAATACGCAATAAGTACAGAAATATTTATAAATATATCTTATGCAGAAAGATAAAAGATATTATAATATTATAAAAACATAGCGTTGCAATCATCATAAAAGATAAAAGTAATCATGATGATCATCTTATCAAATCATCGTTTTATACTTTTTATACTCTGACAATCACAGACGGAACATGAGTAGTAAGTAGTAAGTAGATGTCTGTATAAATATAAGGAAAAGTTGTCCATTCTCCGTCTGCTCCTAATGAGGAACTCGACTCTCAATTCTCGATTCAACTCTCCTCAAGGATTCTAATTATCATTGTCATTACCAAACTCTTCTCATTTTAATATCAAAAGATATATTATAATATTATGCATATAATCACATCATATACTACAAAAATCATGCATAATATACCTATATATATGAATTCAAAAGTATATATCTTTCTTCTAATAAATATAGATGCAATATCATGTATAACCAAAACATATATATATATATATGCATTCATTCACTCTCATTTTCATTCTCTTCACGCTCAAAAGATTCAACACGTACAAGGAAAGCCGTTTTTATTCAACCCCTAAATGAAAAATATTCCTTGCAAAAAAAAAGTCAATCTGTAATTTGTCTTGAATAAATCCTGACTTTAAATCTGATATTTGGTATCTGGGATTCTTCTGTTTTGTAGGTATATTATGGTAAAATAATAATACAAATGAAATACATAAATTCGATAAATCTTTTTGGCTGGATGCTGGATTTTCCTCATGAAAACATGCCAGTATTTTCATTAAATTATAAATATAAAATTAAAAAATGAAGAAGAAAAGTGTTGGAGTTTTTCATGAGGGTAGGTAAACTTGAACCTGTTGTCCGTCACAACATACAACACATACAGACAGTGTGCGAGTTGCGAGTGTCTTTTCTTGTTGACTCTAACGTTATTTATTATTTATTATTATTGTGCGTGAATAGTATAAAAAGTATATAAAGGATAAAATATCATGTACATTAAAAATTACGTGTATATTTTCGATACCGTTGAAGAAAATTTCGTATCATATATTCTGCATTATGCATGTATGATAATAATCAGAATCTCTCAAAAAAAAAAAAGAAATACGAAATATGTACGAAACCGTACGATACGATACACGATAGTTCTGCTTTCTGCTGGTTGCTGTTTCATACATACCTATGAATTTATGTACCCATATTTAATTGTAATTATAAAGCCTCGCATTGTCCATCAATCAGAACCGTCCTTGCCAACTACAGTTACGTGTCCAACATTTTACAGTATACAAAATACAGAATACAGTGTACAATGCAAGTTACAAGTGTCATTCATATGTACCACATAAAGACATAATAAATAAAATAAAAATGCAAAGGTGAAGGTGGTGCAGAGTAAAAACTGTAGATTGTAGATTGTAGACATGAGTTTCATCTCATCTGATTGGATAGGGGTACAGAGTACAGAGATATTCCTGGAGATGTTTGTTTGTTTACTTGTTTACATTGAGAGTAGATAGAAAGTTCACTTCACAGTCCCTCCATTCCTCCTCTGAAGTCCAACTGGACAAGTCACACTAACATTTTCTTTACTTTGGCTTCTTCTTCGTTTTCTTTTTGTTGTGCATTGTGTTTCTTTTTTTTAATTATTTTTAATATAATAAATTATATTGAGTTTTCACCTAATAAAAAAAAGAAGTAAAATGAAATCCTCCAGTTTATCTTTGTGTGTACTATTTGCCATTTTTGGCCTTTCCTGGTCAAGTCCAACTCCGGTGGGACTTATTTATGGAGGAGGGAGATCCATCGAACCACTCCGACCATATGATCCGCCACGAACCGCCAGTCGCTTCCCAAATTGTGGAAATAATCCTGAAGCATTTGATCAAAGTTGTTGTGTGGAGGGACGGAAGAGGCTTGAGCAGAATTTGAACAATGCCCGTGCTCGTGGCTACCGTGTGGAGGAGGAAACTTATTACCATTGGGATTTCCAGTCCAATCGATGCCATGTGACCACTCGATCCAATTCCCCCCTATTTGCCTACAACTTTAATGTGGCCTGTGAACAACAAGTGGACATTCGTCATTGTTGCAACTACTCAAAGTGTAGTTGGAGTAATGGATACTGTGTCAATGCTCAACCAGGATTTTCAGGTAAATAAAAATGATACGTATCATGATACGTACCATATCATTTAAAATTTAAATGATATGGAATTCTAGATTTATATGTATATTTTAGATAGAGAAAGTAATAATAATAATAATTTTGTTTCTTTTTTAATTGTATAGGTTCCTGCCTTTAAATCAAGATGAGAGAAATCATGCCATGTTAAAGTATTTACCTGAAAAAATATTATTTAATACTTACTTTTACACATTTTTTTTTGCTACAACCAACGACTTTTGTGTAGTGTGTGTGCTTTTGTGCAATGAAGACTTCTTGTCATTACTATAATATATTATAATACAAATATTATGCAGAAATCATTTCCTGTATACTTTATTGATTGTTGTGTGTATCTTTTTACTTTATTATTTATCAATGTAAACTAAGTTCTACCAATTCATTCAAGTACAATAAAAAAAACATACGTAGTATACTTATTTTGTACATATTCTTGGAAACTAAAAAAGGTCACTAAAATTTAAACGAAGTCTAGAATTTAGACATAAAATATGCATAAAACTACTGTCGTTTCTGTCAAAGTTGTATAAAAAGGAACTGTGGGTATTCATTTTCATTTACTTTTACAACAACCTCCACCTCCACTGGTTTTTGGACAGTTGCTGCAGTCAACTTGAGTACTGATGACACTGCAACATTTCGGCTTCTGGATTTCAAATCGACAAACACATTCTCCGCATTTGGCCACATTTGTAAAAGTGTCAGTTCCTTCTTCTGAGTTTGGCCCGCGGTTGCATCTCAACTCAAATTTTCCACGACAAGTAGTTTTCCCGTCTCCACCTCCACAGCCGCAACCAGTACACTCCAAATTTAAGGCTACCGTTTTCCCTGGAACACAGGAAGCCCGTGAAACCTGGTAGACACAGACACATTCTCCTTCTGCATTCATCTCACAGCTACACTTGACGTTTTGCACTTCTAAATTGTTACAAATAAGAATACATAAATTAAAATAGACTAATTAAAAATGTAGCTTAAAACTTAAAAGAATAAACCACTTTTTTTAAACCCATGCAAATTGAAAGTTATAACACATTTAAAACAATGGTGTTTGACGTACCAACATTTGAACTGGACATTTTGAATGCCACTTGCTTTTACTCCTTGGAAAATAGAAACTTTTACAACTTGGAACTTGAAATAGAACAAAATAAACAGTTTTTTTTACTTGTACACGGTTTTTACCTCTGCAAAACTAAAACTCTGAATGATGTGAAAAGTTCAAATGCCCTGTGTTTTAAATGAGGAGACCTGAGTGTCGTGTGCAAAATGTTAAGTGCCGCGTGGAAATGTTGTATAATTTATCATATGCTTTATCACAATGCAAAACCTTTTATCCAAACACAAACATGCAAAATGCATAGTTTGCAGTTTTCAAGTATCAAAAAATACGTGTATTTAATTCCCATTAGATTTCAAAGCATTTTTTCTCTCTCTGTTTTGCACTATGCACTGGATTCATGATATTTTTGCACTTGACACTCAACTCACACTGATTTTGCACTCCGTGTTTAGTTGTACTTTATGGATGAAGCTACCAAAATTAGCTATTTGGTTGGACAATGTGACGACTGTGAGTCGGATCGTGTGCAAAAAATATGCATAATCCGTAGTAAATTATATGAGTAACATTGATAATGCGAGCTAAAAAATCGATTATCAGAG
The DNA here is from genome assembly GCA_019776565.1 of Sminthurinus signatus. Classification (NCBI taxonomy): domain Eukaryota; kingdom Metazoa; phylum Arthropoda; class Collembola; order Symphypleona; family Katiannidae; genus Sminthurinus; species Sminthurinus signatus. Next base: position 1,907 of record JABASP010002608.1, on the reverse strand, counting down.
GAATGCTGACCTCAAGATTTCAAATTATGACAGATTGTACATATAGATTATTGACAAGCTACTCAATTCTCAATATGTTTAAAATAATTCTTTCTTATATTATGTGTGCCGTTATCCCCCATTTGCCTCATTTATACATGCATATAAAAAATATTAAAGTATTGTAAATAATAAACTATAGCGAATGAAACGTGGGATGAAAGTTTTTTCTTATTTTTCCAGTAATTTCCATAACCTCTCTGCTGTGTGTTTATTTAATAGTTTATAGCAAAAACACATTTGTGTCTGGTGTCTAGGTTTTTGTGTATGTAAGTTTTGCAGGTCGTGGGAACGGGGAAAATGGACCCATCCTCTTATTTTATTTATTGACATGGATTTGCATATCCAGATTATTCCAAATTCCAAGAAACCAGTTTACAATGTACAAAAGAACTTTGAATTGACTATTGGCGTAGTTTTGAATTTCGAATTCTGAAAAGTTTGAACATTCCAAATTTCGTTACTTTTTTTTTTGCAAAACTCTAAAATCTAGATCGTTGTTTTATGGTTCATTTTGTGTCTCTTTTATACGGTCGTTTTTACATGTCCAAGCTCCAAACTCCAAACTCCAAACCAAAAACATAAAAATACTATCCAGTTTTTCTAACCTTCACAAGTTTTGATTATAGATTCTAGCTACGCGGTACACAATAGATATTAAATGTAGATATCGTACATCATAATTTATAGTTTGTAGTTTGTAATGAATCTGTTATTAAGAGGCACAGTACTCAGTATTCCGTATTCGGCATGAAACTTGGTCTTATTTACCTCGTATATCTTGTATAGTGTATCATGCTTCATGTGTTTGTGAGATTCATAATCTGAGAGTTTATCTATTGTTTATTGATGGAAAAAAACAAGATTCTTCATAGAATTTTTATGACACCTTTTTTACGCTAATATGACTCATCCACCATCCACAATCCACAATCTACACACAACTTGTATCACTTGAATGATTTTATCTTTTATTGCATATCCAATATCCACAGTCCACAGTAAACACCTCACCAATTTCGCATTTCGCATATGGCACATTCTTTTCTGTACAGAGTACAGAGTTGAACTTTTGACGAGATGGGAATCTCAAGGTTTAATCTCCCTCACTTCCCTATCATCTCCAAACTCCAAACTCCAAATACTTTTAACACTCTCTTTACAAATCCAGGAATGAATTATACTGCATTGTATATTTTGTCGTAGCTTATTTATTGCTACTTTTGATTTTGATTGTTGTGTGTAAACTTACTTATTGTCAGTGATTAGCCGCTCGTTTTAAATCTGCTCCATGTAAATAAATAATAAGTACATCTCTGTTCTGTCTCCTTTTGTCACGGCCACGAGCCATTGCGTCTCTTTCTTTAGTTTCTGTAGTTTCTGTTGATCGCTATTCTATTCTGGTTTGCTTCATTTTTTGTCCTGTGTGTGACGTAGAGAATTTCTACGAAATTTTCATACTGAGATTCGTAAAACCCCAAAACCCAAAACAAAAACGATGATTCAAATTCTAGATGCTGCACTTTCAAACATGTGTCTTTAAGAGGTGTAAGATGTAAGATGTAAGTCATACGAGTAAATAATAAAGAACAATAAAATGAGCCACCATAAAAAATTGATAATTAACAAAGATTCAATTCCTTATTCAAAACTCAAGCCCCAGTGCAAAAATCACAATGGAGAAGGGCTGTCAAATTTTGGTACTGTAATTGGTCATGATTATCTCAATACTCCATAATCTACATGTGTACAATTTCCCTCCAGCTCCAGCTCCAAACTCCAAACTCCAAGCTCCAGAGGCAACTATAAACTATAAAATATGCAAGCCACAAAAGAGTCATAATCAGAATTAGATGAAAAAAAGATGA